>PVHX01004134.1:0-130714 GCA_004024805.1 Geosciurus inauris
GGAGGCATCACAATACCAGACCTTAAACTTTACTACAAAGCAATAGTAACAAAAACGGCATGGTATTGGCACCAAAATAGACATGTAGACCAATGGTACAGAATAGAAGACACAGAGAGTAATGCACATAAATACAGCTATCTCATACTAGACAAAGGTGCCAAAAACATTCTTTGGAGAAAAGATAGCCTTTTCAACAAATGGTGCTGGGAAAACTGGAAATCCATTTGCAGTAAAATGAAACTAAACCCCTACCTCTCACCATGCACAAAACTCAGCTCAAAATGGATCAAAGACCTAGGAATTAGACCAGAGACCCTGCGTCTAATTGAGAAGAAAGTAGGTCCACATCTTCATCACATTGGATTAGGCCCGGAATTCCTTAACAAGACTCCTATAGCACAGGAAATAAAAGCAAGAATCAATAAATGGAATGGACTTAAACTAAAAAGCTTCTTCTCAGCAAAAGAAACTATCAATGAGGTGAAGAGACAGCCTACATTCTGGGAGCAAATTTTTGCCACATGCACATCAGATAGAGCACTAATCTCCAGGATATATAAAGAACTCAAAAAACTTAACACCAAAAAAACAAACAGCCCAATCAATAAATGGGCTAAGGAGCTGAATAGAAACCTCTCCGACAAAGATATACAATCAATAAACATATATATGAAGAAATGTTCAACGTCTCTAGCCATTAGAGAAATGCAAATCAAAACAACTCTCAGATTTCATCTCACCCCAGTCAGAATGGCAGCTTTCCAAATACCAGCAACAATAGGTGCTGGCGAGGATGTGGAGAAAAAGGTACACTCAAACATTGCTGGTGGAACTGCAAATTGGTGCAACCAAACTGGAAAGCAGTATGGAGATTTCTTAAAAAACTTGGAATGGAACCACCATTTGATCCAGCTATCCCACTCCTTGGCCTATACCCTAAAGACTTAAAAACAGCACACTACAGTAAAGCAGCCACTTCAATGTTTATAGCAGCACAATTCACAATTGCAAAACTGTGGAAGCAACCCAAATGCCCTTCAATAGATGAGTGGATAAAGAAACTGTGGTACATATACACAATGGAATATTATTCAGCAATAAAAGGGAATAAAATTAGGGCATTTGCAGGCAAATGGATGGAATTGGAGAACATTATGCTAAGTGAAGCAAGCCAATCCCAAAAAACCAAATGCCGAATGTTCTCTCTGATTAGTGGATGATGATACATAAGGGGGGTGGGAATGGGGAACATAGGAGAAATGGAGCAACTCTGCATGCGGCAGAGGGGAGGTGAGGGGAGGGAAAGGGGAATGGGTATAGTAAAGATGGTTGATTGAGGTCGTCATTACTATCCTTGGTGCATGTATGAAGACACAAATGGTGTGACTCTATCTGGCTTGCAACCAGAGAAATGGAAAAATTGAGCTCTATATATGTGCTATGACTTGAAATGCATTTAAATAAATTATATATATATAAAATATCTAGAAATAGATAAAAGCATAGAGAAAGAGAAATATTAGAGATTGCCAGCAATGGAGAAGATGGGGAAATGGGAATTACTGCTTACTGGCTACAGAGCCTCTGGGGTTATGAAAAGTGATTTAGAAATAGTGGTCACGAGTGTGCAACGTTGTGAACATAATTAATGCCCCTGAACAGTGCACTTAAAGATGGTTAAAATGGTAAGTTTTATGTTATATATGTTACTGCTATTGAGAAAATTTTAAGATGGTGAAAGAACTAATGAATTCAGTGAGAATCTCTTAAGTTTGCAGTATACTTTGGGTTTTTCTATAAAATCGTTAGCTAATCTGGTTGGGGTGTGAGAATGAATAATGTGATGGTCTTTCCAGCTGTTCAAAAGGAAGCATGTTTAACTTCTACATATATTTTTAGAACTGAATTATTGGGGGGTGTGAATAAAGAATGACAGTTTATAAGAGGTGCCAGAACAGCACTAAACATGGAGAAAATTGTGTTTACTGGAGCTCTTCTCATGAATATGGGTATTTGTGGATGAAAGGAATTCTGAGTTGTCCCTGGGGTAGGACATGAGGGTGAGATGCCCAGGGGACTCACTAGATTTTCATCCCCTTTTTTTTATGCTGTGGAGTGTTTTGTGCTGCCGGCAGGGGAGTTTGGTGAGCTACTAGAGCAGTGGGTAGGGTGGAAGCGGGGCTGACTCCCTCCTCCTTGTAAAAGTTGTCCAAATATTTGAAGAATATTGTCTTAAAGGGATAAGATATCATAAGCCTGCTTTATGTGCATGTATATATCTCAGTGTGGCCCGGTGCAATATGCTTCTGGAAATAGAAACACTTTTTCCTTATGTAAATAATTAATTGCATTCTGAGGAAAGAAGAGCTCTAGTAATTTTCGTGGAGTGACAATTTATAATAAAACCCTCTTTTGTTCATTCATTCATTTATTGGGCATCTGTATTATGCAGCATACCATTTCAGGTTCTGGGAATACACAGTTGAATATGATACTGGCTTGCTCTCCAGGAGCCTACGGACTAGTCAAAGAAAAAGAAGTAATGACCATGCAGTTTAATAAGGGGATTGATACCTATCATATCCCCAGATTTTATCTTCTGTGGTGATGAGCAGTTGTGAAAAAGTACCATGTGAGACTGTGCAGTGTGAGATACACATTTTGTTTATAGTAATCACCCAGGTTTTGTTGTTGTTTTTACTTTTTTCTATAATCTTAACAGGAAGATCAGCTGAAAAATCCTGTATCTAATAGCTTCTAATGCAATGGCTGAGGTTTTGGACCCCTCCAATAGGACAGGTTGTATTAGACACATAAAGAGTGGTGGAAGCCTGAAGTGGAGGTGAAATAACTTAACCTGGCTCATAAACAGTGACGTTGAGATTAAAAAAAAAAAAATTCAAGAAAGGAAATGGGTGGGTGGGAGGATGTGCTTCCCAGGCAGAAGATAGTTACTTAGAATGGGGTTGGTGACTGAGTAAGCCTCAAGAGTGAGGGCAAGAAAAGTCAACTGTGGCCCCAGCTTCTGGGCAGTTGATTCAAGAAGGCAGGCACCACAGAGGGAACCACTGGGCAAAGGTACTATTTACCTTATTGCAGGGAGAATATTTGTTAATTTTTTGAATTGCTGAACATATACTAATGGGCCCCAGCCAAGAATCAAATTCCTTTATGTTGACAAATTTCAGATCTTCATCACTGACTTTTTTCATTGACTTTTTTCCTTTTCCCCTTCTTTCTTTCAGAAAGAATAGCTGAAATAGGGATGATAATTCAAGACTGATCTCTGGGGAAAAGAGGGAGGGGGCAGGAAGGGACAGAAAGCTCTTGTTCAAGATGCGAAAGTCCAAGCACTCTAATGTGAATTTGGAATTTGCATTCCAGAAATGATTAGAGGAGAATGCCACACTGTTTTTGTTTAAATATTGCAGTCATTGAGTTTATGTGCCAGTAACAGGCAGGAATAACAGTTTGATTCATCCAGATTCAGAAAAGTGAGAAAAGACATCTTTTGATTCACATGTCTTTTCATTAAAAAAAAGTAGCTAATAGTTCTCAGGACATTGTGTTTGTTCAAAAATATTTACTAAACTAATAAATATTATGTTTTTCTATGCTTAAATTTATCTTAATATTTAAAAAGGGGAAAAGTGGCAGGGATAGGCAAGTAAAAGAAGGAAAAATGGTGCCTAAAAAGATTAAGGATGCCAACACTTTATTAAATATTGAAAAAAAATAATAGCCAATATTTATATAGTACTCAACAGTTTTTAAATCACTTTTATATGCACACATCAATTGGTTTATTCTCCACAATGACCTTTTGATGTGAGTGTTATAATCTGCATTTTATTGACTGGGAATTTGAGATTTAGGGTTAAGAGATGTGCCTAAGACACCCGGCAAGGCTGTGTCATGGTTTTATGATGCACATCCAGGGCTGTCTGTGGTAAAACACAGCCATTTTTACCCTTAGAAATACTCCATTGTTAACATTGTTTTCAATAATGACTGAGTAGCCCTGTTTTAAAATCTCAGTGTAATATTGCAGAGCCTATAATCTTCAGGCTTACAACTTCCTAATAATATGGGAAGTAGAATTCTTCCTACTTAGTTGCCACTAAGATACAATAGCTCCTGTTAAACTGAGACAAGAGACAGGGACATTGGACCTCTGAGACCAAATAGGACTATCACAGAATGACGTGGGATGGGTGGTGGGTAGGCTGTGTTGTAAGTGATGTGGTGCAGTAGAATGGGCAGGCCCAGCATGACATCTGGAATGTAGAGGCTGGTGGGAAAAGGTGGCTCATGTGTGTGGTTGCTTTTAGAATAGTGACTGGTGGGTGCTGGCACTCAGGTCACACGTCATGCCAGGACCCAGTTTTGCATGCTTCTCTGAAGTGGGAGAAAAGAATTTCAGGTTCAAGACAGTCTGGCAGATCACTAGACATCCTGCCCAGTCTGGATAGAAGAATCCATTCTCCTTCCCCAAGTGACAGAGCTATTCCTTTCACATTTTAGTCGTACATTCACTAGCTCATGGAGTTCTGGAGGGCAGTTTCTGTACCTCCAACATCTTGGTATTTTTCCTCATATCACCTGCTTTCATCCCTGGCACATGAGTATCTTTAGCCACTTGCCAGAACATCTGTTTGTTTATTTTGTAGAAGGTTTTCATCGTTCTAAGTATAACTGCCATATCAAAGAAATTGTTTTTTCATTGTTTGTTTTTCAAGATGGGTTAGATAGTCTGTCATATCTTTCCAGCATTGAAGCAGATGCTTGTTAAAATTTATAGACAATGCGATTTTAATTCCTTATCAATTTGTATTTCACATCAGGGTGCCCTTGGATTATTTATAGCAGCACAGAAGACAAAATTAATGTATTAAAAAAAGAAGTCCAATTTTGGAATTAGGCAGGTTTGGATTGCCCTTCTGTAGCTTCTAGTTGATGTCTTGACGTAACTAACAACCTTGAATAATCTGTGAAAATGGAGGAAAATAGGATTAAATGAGATTAGACATTAAAAAATGACATGCATAAATCAATACTCAGTAAATTTCCATTTCTTCACATTGACTCTGTGTGCATGAGCTTAATTTATACTGATATAGTGCTTTATCTTTTACATCATGCTTTCAAATTGTCATTTGTATCTTTGCCCTGCCCTCTGAGATCATCAGGAAAAGTAATGTTATCACTGGCTTAGGCAAATAAACTAATAGCAATAATTACCCAGGATTATGCAGCTAAGGGGTTGGAGTTTCAGAACATGAATTAGATTCCCTTAGTTCATACCTGGTGCCCTTTGCTCCAAGTCCTGGTATATTTTCACCTGGTATCTCAAACATTCACTGTATCTTTGATCATTTCTATGGTAACCAATCACCATAATAAATAATTCAGCAGGACCCAAACAGCTGCCATGTTGGTACTATAAGTTAGATAAAGTATGGGTGCCTGAATCTGATTATCTTCATTCCTAGGGCACTATTCATCAGGCACTTTTGTTTTGACTCATGAATTTACTGAGAGGTTGTTTTTGTGTTTTCTGATGGGCAGTAGATTGTCTAGGTTATAAAATTGTAGATAATGGTTCTTTTTAATAGCCAGTTTATATTGAAGTTCCAGTTGACTTTGCTGTATAGGTTATCTCTGTATTTCACTATTGGGATAATAAATTTTAAAGTACTCCGTATATAATTGGTAGACAAGGAGATACTCATATGTACTGCAGCTTTCTGGTGAGGCTTGCAATGCCCTGTTATTAACCCATTAATATGACCTCGCCTCTAGGTAGGTCTATTAGACCCTTCATTTTGGATTGCCAAATAAATAAGCTAGAAGTAGTATCAAAGATTTTATTGCTTCAGTCTCACTATACTAACTGCATTGAGAAAGTTTTTAAAATATGCTCTCCATTTCTTTCATTTTTTAGCTAAGTGCTGTATAATTAATTTAGCTTGTTCAACAAATGGTGCTGTATAATTAATTTAGCCTGTTCAACAAATGGTGCTGGGAAAACTGGAAATCCATATGCAGCAAAATGAAACTAAACCCCTACCTCTCACCATGCACAAAATTCAACTCAAAGTGGATAAAGGATCTGGGAATCAGACCAGAGACCCAACACCTAATAGAAGAAAAAATAGGCCCAAATCTTCATCATGTTGGATTAGGACCATACTTCCTTAACAAGACTCCTATAGCACAAGAAGTAAAATCAAGAATCAACAAATGGGATAGCTTCAAACTAAAAAGCTTCTTCTCAGCAAAAGAAATAATCAATGAAGTGAACAGAGAGCCGACATTCTGGGAACAAATCTTTGCCACACACACATCCGATAGAGTACTAATCTCCAGGATATATAAAGAACTCAAAAAACTTAACACCAAAAAAACAAACAACCCAATCAATAAATGGGCCAAAGAGCTGAACACAAACTTCACAGAAGAAGATATACAATCCATCACCAGACTTATGAAAAAATGTTCAACATCTCTAGCAATCAGAGAAATGCAAATCAAAACTACCCTAAGATTTCATCTCATGCCAGTCAGAATGGCAATTATCAAGAATACAAACAACAATTAAGTATGGGCGAGGTTGTGGGCAAAAAGGCACACTCATACATTGCTGGTGGAACTGCAAATTGGTACAACCAATCTGGAAAGCAGTATAGAGATGCCTTAGAAAACTTGGAATGGAACCACCATTTGACCCAGCTATCCCACTCCTTGATCTATACCCAGAAGATTTAAAAACAGCGTACTACAGTGCTGCAGCCACTTCAATGTTTATAACAGCTCAATTCACAATAGCTAATCTGTAGAACCCACCTAGATGCCCTTTGATAGATGACTGGATAAAGAAACTGTGGTATATATACACAATGGAATATTACTCAGCAATAAGAGAATAAGATTATGGCATTTGCAGGTAAATGGATGGAGTTGGAGAATATCATGCTAAGTGAAGTAAGCCAATCTCAGAAAACCAAATGCCAAATGTACTCGTTGATAAGTGATGCTGATCCATAATGTGGGGAAGGACACAGGAACAATGGAGGAACTTTGTTCACAGGGGTGTAAGGGGGCAGGGGGCATGGGAACAGTAAAGGTGGTGGAATATGATGGTCATCATACCCTTAACTTTATGTATGACTGCATGTATGTTGTGATTCTATATCACTTACAACCAGAGAAATGAAATGTTATCCTCTATCTGTGTACAGTGAATCAAATTGTACTCTGTTATCATGTAAGCCTAAATAGAACAAATAAATAAATTAAATATGAAAAAAAAAAGAATGACCCATCTACTGGATTTGGCTCCTCTATCCCTCTAAACACTCTACATGTCCAATACTGTAACCACTAGTTATGTCGGCCTATGAATTTTTGAAATATGGCTAGCCTGCATTGAGATGTACTTTGAATATAAAATATACATTGGATTCCTAAGATAGTCCAAGAAAAATGTAAAGATACTTTGCTAATAATTTTTAAAATACTTATTCAAATGATAATTGGGGCATTATGAGATAAATAAATTAAAATGAATGTTTTTAAGGTTTTAAAATGATCTACTAGAAAAATTTTTACTTGATTCCCATTATATTTGTCATATGCTAACATATTTTGAAATACAAAATTACTACCCCAGAATGACTCCCCATCAGTATTTTGAGAAATTGCAGAAAAAAGAGCACTAGTAGGCTAAAATGTTCCTTAGCTAGACTCCTAACAGTAGTTGCTGTGTGGAAGCTAAGTGATTTTTCCATGGTAGACAGCCTGGGGAATGTTAAGATCTAATATCCTACCAGCATGGCATTGTCCCATGGATGAAACAGCTGTGGAAGGATTTGAGTGTCCCTGATAACTTAAAGTGTTAAATAATGTAAACCTGTAAGAGTGCTACAGTTCTAAATATAGTTGCCCCATTCCTGTATATATCCAATGAAAGTTCATGGTTTATTTATGTACTTATCTGTTTATTTTCAGTGTTGGAAAACTTTGAACAGACAATTGTCACCAATTTTGGATCGCTGGAAAGTCAGCAGGATTTCCGAACCCCGGAGTTTGTGAGTATTACCACTTTATCTTAAATTTGTATTAATTAGCCAGAGATTTTTTACAAAGTAGGAAAAAATATTTTTTTTAAAATGAATTCTGTTTTTTTTTAAATGAATTCAGGCCGGGCATAGATCCTATGGCAGTGACTGTGTTCAGAATGCTCTAGTGTCCCTGGGGAACAGGTTACTGAACTTCAGTATCTCAGCATCATGCACTGTAGGCTTGATCTTCACATTGCTCATGCAATTGCAAACAGGAACTCATTCTGCAGTAAACTAGCAATGGCTTTCCAAAGCTCCCACTTAATTCCTTGATACCGTTGCACTCAGTTTCTGTGCTTGCTTGCTCTAGAAAGCAGTCTTTACTGAGCACATAAAGGTACATTGACCATTACCAGTCATTTATAGTGGACATGGTGTGATTCTCATTTCCTTCTGTAACTTGCAGTAATACAACCTTGTAGGACTAGGAATATTCTATTGGTGTTTCCTACCAAGAGGGGAAATAATGCTTCCACTCAATTAGACTCATTAAAGATTAGGCATGGTTTCTACCCTTAAGGAATTAAAAATCTTATTAGATGCTACTGTGATTTTATTAATGCCTTGTTTAAAGAAAATTAAGCACATAGGATGCCTTGCAAAATGTCCTTACTAAATAGATTTTATATTAGGCTCATTTGGAGAGAGGGGATGAGAAGAAGTATTTCTCTGACTCATGTGCCATATCATTGCACCAGATATGTAGGGAAAGCATGCTAGAATTCACCTGGATTTACTGATTTTTGTTCCTGCTGCAAATGGCTTGTCTACCAATTACTTTAGCAATGCAAAAACCTTTTTTAGTTTATTTGCAAAGTGTGATATATATTTACCACCTCAGTAATTGACAGAGCATGGTTGTATTATTGATAAAGATAAAAAAAAGAACTCATTATGTGCTTTTTCTCTTCTCATTCACTCTTTTATGGATTTCCTTCTCAATTTGACCAAGAATAAGGAAACCAGACAGTGCCCTGCACTGAAAAGGATTGCACATAAAACTGTGTCCACAATGTCATTTTATGGCAAAGTGTGGGGCTCCTGTGGAGCACTTGCAGATCACCTACTGTGAAAATCACTTGGATATAATAAAAAGACATAGTATTTAATGACTTCTTTATTATATTCAATGGGATTTTCAGTGAAGCAAAATTGTGAATGCTTACCAGTATTCCTGTGTCTTAAAGTAGCAGAGCAGTTTTATGGCTTTTCTTACTTTTGCAGTTAGATTCCAAAAGTAGAATTCACAGATGTTTCACATTTGAGTATGATGTTGGTACAAACTCTTGGCGCCTCCTTTTTTTCTTTTTCTTTTTTGTTTTCATTAACTGCTTTTTGCCGATACGCTTTAATCAACAAACTAATCTAAAAAGAAATGTGTGCAACAAGATGTTGGTGTGCCTGGTAAACACACATGTAGTTCACACAAAATTCCTGTGTGAGAATAGAACTGTTTTTTCTCAAGAACAGATTCTAGTATATTGTGGCGTTGGAGCTCGGCTTCCCTCAGGAGCATTTTTGCCATGGATGGTTCAGCTGCATTGGTGAACTTCCTCCACCTTTAATATATCCTCTTGATGACCACATTTTCATTTTCAGTGTTTGGAGACTAGCTAGTTTGAGCCAGAATGGCCAGAGGCAGGACTCAGGATCACAGAGTATATTTACCCTGTAAGAGACTTATTTTAACATTGACTCTGGAGACACCCAAGCTGGGGAGATTCCTAGGCTAAATCCCTACTTTTTTTTGTTTTTCATATCATGCCTCAAGAATAATCAAAAGTTGTTTCATGAGACTACACTAGTGGAGCTAAAAGCTATTATCCCATTTTGTTCCATTGGCTCCAGATGTGGAACATCTATAAAAACTGAAGTTGAGCAACATAAATACCACTTATGGTAACTTAGAAATAATTATTTTGTTTTCAGAGGTCTATTCTTTTGAACAAAGTAATAGGTAAATGATTAAAGCATTTGAAAAATTATATACATATATGAAAAATACATAATGGATATATAAACTCTAGATTATGATTTCCGGTCTATTTTAATTCACCTATGTCAATTTCATTGACAGTTTAAAAATTGAAAACTTGGGACTCAATGGGTTAATCATGATTGTCATATACATGCAGTTGATAATCAATTTCTATGTCCTGCCTGTTGCCTGTCTCTAATTGTGTGTTCATGCCATGTTCATAAAGGAATCTGTGCTTTTCTTTTGTTTTATGGATTTTCACACCTTCGATGCTCATTACATGCCACCACTTTGTGTAGCACATAAATAACTGCTTGTATTTTCTCCTCAGCATCACTATAGCCAGTGTACTCCCAGTCTCATGATAAACATGTATCACCTAAACTGCTGTCTCCATGGTAAACAAACAAGAGACATAGAAGAAGTCTCTTGAGAATAGGATGCTCCAGGGAATCAAGCTCTATTTGAGAACAGCCCTTTTTTGTAGGCAGAAAGGTTACAGCACCAGTGAAACCTGTGGCTCCGGTTGTACAGGCAGGCAGGCTGGGCACATGCCAGGACAAAGTCAGGTAAGTTGATCCAAATCAGATTTTTAAATCAGAAACGGGAATTACAGTATGAACCTGGGAGCCAAGAGAGCCCCAAAGCAAAGCAGAATTGGGAACAGAAGACTGGGAAGAATAAAAGGAGCTTAAAAATCAGTATTCTATTTTTCTCCATCTGGCATTTTGGAAGATCCAACTGAAGTTTGCTGAATTGAACTGAAATAAAATAGGGCATAGACCATGTTTACTCAGGCCTTATCCTCAAGTACTTCAGATTTTAGAAGGATCAAGAGTCTAGTGTTTTTCTGTAGCAGAATGTATTTATATGGTTTGGCCAGTAGGGACAATAAAATGCTTATCATTATTAGTTTGTTTCCTTTAGAATTTCTGTTTTTCTTTCCCTTTAAATAAGGCCTGAGAGAATAGTGCCAGTTGAATAGCCTCAGTCACTGGTGTCATAACCAAATCTAAGTTTTCCTCCCTAGCTCAGGCCTGTCCACAGCCAGCACTGCTATAGAGTCTGCATGAATCCTGGGTAGATGAATGCTTTTGTCAGCCCTATGTGGCCCAGAGATGGCAGCCAACCTTGTCCTTGGGCAGCATCCCTATTGACCTCTCCTCAGACTCACTGCAGATTTGTCTATTGATTATCTGCCACCTGTGTACCTGTGTTGCTTCTCTCTACTTCCCCCTCTCCTTTGCAGACTGAGGCAAGTGAGTTTAGCCAAACTATGCTAAAATGTTAAAAGGTGAACAGAAATGTGGGTGCAGGACACATGTGTTCTTGCTACCCCAAAGTTTGTGAGGAGCTGGGAACGTGTTGAAACTAGAAACTATGAGGCAGGTGTGGTAAAGTGGATATGTGGGAGGCAGTCAAGGTGTATGGGGCCTGGCTGAGTGCTGGCATTACAGAGTGAAAGTCGGTGATCTTGCTATGGTTTATGGTGATCTTGCTATACCAAACTTAGGTTTGTTGTTGTTTAAGCACAGTGAAAATGTATTTATTTTATGAATATTTTAAACATTTTCCCATGCTATTTTCTTTTTTGTCATTATGGTTACCTTCTTTAATATTATCTGATCTGTCCTACTATAATTCATCACATTATAATTTTAAAAAACAATTGTTCAAGAGATATCTAGTCAGGAAAGTGGTGGCATGGCCACATGTTCTTGGGACCATGCAAGTGGTGGCCATCATTTGGGGACAGGGATGAAAGTAGACTTGGTATGTGAAGACTTGGTATGTGGGAAAGGAGATTGGTCAAAATGAGCCTGGGAACTGAGTGCCAGAGACTCAGATAATAACAGTGCCAACTTAGAAGCAGAGATGGAATAAGTTGGCTTCTGTGGTTAGGACCGAAGATGGGGAGCCATCCACATAACAACGGAGCAGAGAAATGTTCTGCAACATGGTTGCATGCAGGTGACAGACACAGCTTCCCAGGTGATCTCAATCCCAGGTCTGTGGTTAAAAGCAAAGGAGATCTAAGGGGTCAATCCAAAAATGCATGGTTAAACCCACAGACTCCAAGTTCACTCCAGGTCTCAAGGAGTTGAAAAAACAAAACAAAACAAAACACTGAAGATTCAGGGGTCTGCAAGGGGAGAGGTAGTGGTCAAGGCTCTTTATAAATATCCTGACTCTGTTGACATTGACCCAGGAACTCAGAGGGGCCTAACAGGCTGAGCACACACTGGACAAGGGGTGAGGTGTGGATAAAGGTGTCTGATCTAGCAGCACTGAATCTGTTTGTAGCAAGCTAGGAGATACTGAACCATCAGAACCCAGGCTGTGGTGAACACAGAAACACATGGAAGGAAAGGAGAGGCTAAAAAATTATGTTTTATGATCAGTGTCTCACCATTAATATCCCCTTTTCATCTTTCCAGAACTGGAGGTTTATATATAGCCGCCCTGGCTTTTTAGAAGCAGAAATATTCTTATCATCCCTGATCTCATGCCAGCTGATATTTTTCATCATTTAGCTTCCACCAAATTTGGAGTAAATAATGAAGAGTTTGAGCTGGCAAAAGAATATTAGGATTATAATAATATAAACCAAGACAGATGATGAGAAACCCTAGGATTTAGAAAGACTAGATAGACAAATAGGCTTAGGAAGATGAGGATTAAAGTGGAACAAATGTGTGTCCCTCTAGTCATGGTTGCACAGAGAGAAGCAGGTCCGAGGAGTAATTATTCTCATTTGAAATTTTGAGGGACTTACTCCTTTATTTGCAGGAAGATATTACTTTATAGAAAATAAAGCTAATTTCCTGAAATTCAGATCTGATTATATTCAACCAGGTAAAAATGCAGTTGATCTCAAGGAAGAGTTGAAGTATTAATTCACTCAACAAATATTTATTTGATGTCTACTATTTTAGTGCCTAAGTAGTACAGTCAACATACAGAAAACAATATCCCTGCATTTGCAGAACTAATATTTTGGTGAGGGAGAAATAAAACACAGAGTAAATAAAATACATAACATGTCACATAAATCCTTTAGAAAAAGATAAAATAGTGATTTTATGGGTGTGGAGGTTAGTGGTGGTACAGTTTTTTTTTTTTTTTTAAAGTATCTTTTAATATTTATTTTTTAGTTGTAGGTGGACAGAATATCTTTATTTTTATGTGGTGCTGAGGATTGAACCCAGTGCCTCACACGTGCTAGGCAAGCATGCTACCACTGCGCCATAACCCCAGCCCCTCAGTGGTACAGTTTTAAATAGGGTTTTTAGGACATCTCTCACTGAGAAGATGCCAAGTGAAGAAACCTGAAAGTTGTGCCAGAGCAAACTATTTGGAAATGTGCACAGAGAGCATTCCAAGCAGGAGTGGCATAAACAAAGATCTTGAGGTGGGAGATTTATGCTGTTTGGGAAAATGGAAGGAGGCCAGTGTGGTTGGAATAGAAGGGAAGATAGGGTGAATAATAGATTTGGGGCTTCAAAGACTTTGATTTTACTCTGAGTTGGGAAGTTTTTGAGGGTAAAGACCTTTGGAGGATAAATGTGAGGGTTCTGAGCAGAAGGGTGACCTGACCGTGGGCTTTCATAGGATCACTTGGCTGTTTTGAGAACAGTCTTATGCAGAAGCAGGGAGGCCTACTAGTCCTCTTCAGGAAGGATGAGATGGTGGTGGGTGAGTGTTGGCTAGAGTAGAGTGAGACATACTCCCATTCTGGATGTATTTGGAAAGTAGAAGCAGTAGATTTGTTGACATAGCAGATGTGTAGTGTATGTGAAGTAGCAGTCATGGATGACATTAAAGTTTTTGATTTGGAAGACTGTGGAAGGAACAGTTTATAGAGAAATAGATGATACTAAAGTTTTTGTTTGGAAATGAAAAATTTGCAACATCCAAGTGGAGATATCCAAATGCAGTAGGATATATGTATCTGGAGTTAGAGTTCCAGCCAGAGACCTGGGAGTTGTCAGCAGGTAGATGGTGTTTAAAGCTGTGGGACTACATATGAGCAGCAAGGGAGTGAGTGCCATAGAGATTCTGGACTGAGCCCTGGGGCCCCAATATGTACAGGTCAGGAAGATGAGGAATAATCAGCAGAGGAAGCCATGGAGGTAGGAGGAGATGAAGAGTCCTGGAAGCCAAGAGGAAGAAGTGAAAAGTAGAAGGCAATGACCAAAGGCCACTGATGTGACCATTGGACTTGGCAATGGGGAAAAGGCCTGGACAAGAGAAATCTTAGTTCAGTGGTGGGGAAAAATCCTAGTTAGGAATGATTGAAAACAGGCAGTTGAAGAAGAGTTGGATACCTGGAATTTTAGATAACATCTTCATCTTTTGAATTTTTTTTTCCTGAACAATAATTCAGAGAAAGAGGGTACAATCTGAAGGAAGAGTTAGGTGAAACAGGACTTCCTGCTTGTAAGGTGGGAGAGAAAATTTGTAGGGAGAGAAAAGTTGATAATGCGGGAATGGAAAGAAGAATTTTTGAAGTAATGTCCTTGAGAAGCTAAGTAGGGATGGAATCTAGTCCATAGGTGGCCATAGATGTAGGGACATTCACACCTAGGAGGAAGGATCCAGTTTGATCACAATTTCTCAGCCTCAGCACCACTGACATTTTGGTCTGAATGATTTTGTGTTGTGGGCGGGGATGGGGAGGGTGTCATCCTGTGCGTTGTAAGATGTTTAGCAGCATCCCTGGTCTCTATCCACTAGATGTCAATGCTCCCTGCCTTGGGGAAGGGGTAGCAACTAAATATGTCTAGTCATTGCCAAATATCCCCCCCCGGGACAAAGTTGCCCCAATTTGAGAGATACTGAGTTAGATGAATACTGAAAAGGCATGGAGGTCACTGGTGTCCTTAGAGCTGTCTTTGTGCAGTGTTTTGTATGCCACTCTATCCCAGGTTAGAATGGATTGTGGAATGAACAGGAGAAAACAAAATAGAATATACTGACCTCTCTTTCAAGGAGTTTGCCAATGAGGACTGGAGAATGAGAAAGAATAGGAGGAGAGAATGAAAGCCAGGATGATTTTCTTTTATCAGATGGAGAAATGTGAGCAATCTTAAGAAGGATCCATTTAAGAGGAGCACCTGAGTCTAGGAAAAAGCGTAGCTCTGAACAGGTTGTAGAAGAGTTTGCAAGGCACTGGTAGAAGGGTCAACATGATGTAGGAGAAACAGTGTCTCCTATGGCCTAGGAGTAGAGGCTGATGCTAGTGGTTTGTGGGCTTCATAGGGAGAAGTTGAGGGCTCCCAGCAGGCGTCTCCTGTTGTCAGCTGCTGAGAGTGAAAAGGAGGCACTTAGAAGTGGTTTTGAAGACTTGAGGAGCAGGCTAACTGCAAACACTTGGAAAAAGTTCTAGGCTTTCTGGGTAGCAGTGAGGGCTTGGGTGAAGCTGATGATCCCAAACTTCCCTGCTCTGTGGAGTACTCAGGCACCACTCAGACACAGAAAGCAGAAAGCAGGCTTCAACCAGAGTGGGAGCTTTACTGGATGGACATGATGGAAAAAGAGTGAAGTATTGGAAGGATGAGCTGTAGAATATAACCTTAGGGAAGGAGAGAAAGGAAGGAAGAATCATCAGAGTGATTAGAAAAAGACAAGGGGCTTCAGAGGTCTTTGTAACTTCAGAAGGAAATGTAGTTGTGTCAGAGAGATCTTTTAATAAGCAATTTTGGAAAGAGAACTTTTCAAGAAATGGCAAGGTCCCAGGTGGGTCTGTGGCAATTAGTGCATAAGGGGAAAAAGAGCATTGATAATAAGAAGCCACGCTACTGGGACATGAGTGTTCTGGTCACATTCTGTCTGTGGGATGTGCGTATGTTCTTCTGGCATGTGGAGGACATATAGTGGAGAGGGAAATGTGTGTCAGGGACTGGATTTTCAGGGGCCAGAACCAGCAATGGGAAAGTAGGAGATGATAAATTTTAGCAAATTCTGGAGGTATATTCTATTCACATAGACCTAAATGGAATTTTCTCCCAAGGACATTGAGGAGTAATGGTCTGGAATTGGCATGAGAAAAAAGGGGAACAATTAATCTTATTCCCTTTCTTGGTGGTATGAAAGGTATGAGAGGGTAACTAGCCACTGCCCACAGGTCTACAGATTTTACTTTGTAGGTTTGTTTCAAAGTGGTTGGTCAGGTTTTGTTTCAACGTAGTTTCAAGAGTCTATTTAAATCACTTTTATTTTGCAATCCAGACTCCTTTATTTTGGTTTATTGCTGAGGTAACTGTATTCATGCTGGGACTTTTGAAAAATATTTCAGTTTATTTCATGGTCATTTCAACATCTTTCTCCCTAATCCTAGATGCTTGACTAAAGTCCTACAATATGCCTCAAACTCTCAAGATCTTCAGGGTCAGGAAGTGTGGGAATAAGGCAGGACAGGGCCCTCACACTCAAGTACTTCACTTGGACTTACATTTTTTTTGTCCCTGCAAACAGAAATTTGATGGCTTTGCCTTATGTTTTTGGCACTAAGTTTGTCAAACTAAAAGAGAACAGAAACTCATCCCCAAAAGAACAAACAAAGGAATATTAATTTGGAAAAAGGACTCTCAAAAGGGGAAATAAAATCAAAGATAAATTGGCTAGTCAGAATCGCTCATTTGGCCCATTTTCTGGAATTCATGTGGCATTTCAATGTTGAAAGCTTTTTGTACATTCAAGAACAAAATGTAATCAATGTGTATTTGTCTGAATATGGAGAAATATTTATGATCTGTACATGGCTGTTTCAGAAGCTAAATTTGTGGATTTGTTAGCAGTGGGGAGTATGAACAAAAGTAGGCAGTATTACATGCAAAGGTTGTTATGCAGAAGTTTCTTTCCAAGTCACTTCTTTGGGATGCAGAATATCTTTTCTTAGAGAAGTCATAAATGATGATTAGGCTGCTAGGCCTAGCCAGGGCAGACTCACTACAGCTAGTTTAACTTAAAATGCTAAATATACTAACAATTCTCTGGAACACTCCAAACTTTTATTTTTTTCCCATCATTCATTTTTAAATGTTAAAGTCCAGAGCAAATTGAGGCTTGTGAAAAATGCTTAGCAAGATGAGATTGATTCATTGATTGATTGGTTTTTGAATTAAGCTAGATGATGAAGATGAAGGGATAGGCCCTGCCTTATTCCCATACTTCCTGTTTAATAGTATGAGATGATAGAGAAAACAACTTGTCAGCCTCTATGTTACTTCTGTCTTTCTGCCAATGAAAGTGAACGAGCCCAGGGGAGGGCTTGAGAGGTACATGCTTGAAATGGTAGAAGCCTAAGGGAGGGGTTCCTGAAACCCACGCTGCTCAAGAATGTTTTAGAAAAGAATATAGTTATTCCAAATGGGCTTTAATCTCCTACCTATAAGAAAATTCAAATACAAGCTCTTCTAAATCTGATTGACATAGAAAATTCTATGTCAATCAGATTTAGAAGAGCTTGTAGATTTGTTTGTCATACCACAGTTGGTGATTTTTGAGGCAATATGGGGATGAGAGAGAAGACTAGAGTGAGTATGTATTTTAAAATAGGGGTTAAGTTAGGGTAGAAATAAGTTAGGCTAGACTGAGTTCTGATAAATGGAGACATTGAAACTGGACCATTCACCTCCAAGAATCTCACAGAATGAGATTTTTAAGCAGATAGTTTATAAATCTTAGAAGAAAAGTCACGAGGAACAAACATGAATTCAATAAACAGTCATTACAACCTGATCACGTTACAACCTGATCAGGAGTATTGGGTAGAATTGGAGAAAGCCCCAGACATTTTTGTGTGCTTTGATTTTAGCAAGGTGAGTAGAAAAACACTCCCTTTAAATGCAAAATGAAGAAGTGTGGTCCAAGAGAGTGCACTTATCTAGGCAATTGATCTTAGGAAGACTGTGGAATAATGGATGGAAATCAATTCCTAAAGGAGACAAAAATCAATATGAATTAAAGTAACCTCCTGCCCCTGATTCATAAATACCAACTGCTTAAGTAAAGAGCACAGAGTGAAGACTGAAAACTGATCATGTGAATGACTAGGTATTTGGCTAATTAAGTTCGGTATGAATTGAGCATGCAATTATAAAAGGTAATGCAGATCCAGAATGCATCCCTCCCAACGTGTCTTGCACAAAGTAAGTTGTCAGCTTCTGCTCGGTATTGGCAAAACATTGGCACTGCCATTCCAAGTGTCCCCTCAGCATGGTGGAGGATACTGACACTTGGTGAAAACATGACAAGATCTAAATATTAGACAATAGTCATTGCTAGACAAAGGTGCAAAATACAGTTTCGAGGACTGTGAAGAGAAGATAAATAAATACAGCAGATAGATTTCATTTCAGTAGGAAGAAATTCTCATAATAAAAATACATAACACTTTGGAAGAGTTCAAATGCAGACAGGCTAAATGGATAACAATCCAGGCAGGAGATAACAAACAAATGCTTGAACCAGAACATGCCTGTGGGGATGGAAAGGCAGGGCATATATGTTTTATGTGTAGCAGGACTTTGTAATTGATGGGAAGTGGAGAATGATAGGGTATTTCTGTGAATATTCTACCCCAGTGAGTTATATGTGGCTCATTGATGCATAGGAATTGCTCGTATTTTATAGTTTTTCCTCATCCAACCTATTATCAGTAGCCAAATTATATAATTAATTAAAACCCTTTCCTCTGTATCCCAGTGTCCATTCCACCTGGTTTTTTTCCAATATGTTCAGAAATCTTTGACCATAAAATGCCTTGTGAATTCCTGCCCCACAAGGTATCACATTTGAAATTCAGCAGGCTATCTGTTATCTAGGACTGTCAAAATTAATTTGACCAAAGCATGGGTGAGGAAAGCAGGGAGCCCTGGGCATTTGGAAGAAAGATGTGATATCTGTATTTGCCATGGAACTCATCTGATTATAAGTTATCTGGAAGCGTTTCCCAACAATGGCCAGGAAAACCCACAGAAGCAAAAGCATCGAGTTAAAGTTGAGAGTTGGCTGTCAAATAACCTGACCATGCTATGACCTAAAAAACAGCATGAATATAGAAAATCATGATGAAAATTTAAAGAGAAATACAGAACTTGGTGGAATTGTACACACAATATGCAGTCACGGAATTCCTGGACAATTGGAAAGGGGAGACCAGTGGGATTTCCACTGCAGCTGTCCCTCCCATGTTTTGAATTCTCAATTAATTTGGAAGGCTGAAGGACTTTGGAAAGATGATTTGCAATCCTTTAATTTCTGAAAGCCCCCAATTAACTATAGCTGTACTAATTTCAGCAAATAATAATAATAATTACATCTTTACTGTAAGTCTCAAATGCATTCCTTAAGTCCATCTTTGGTAAGAATTACTATACATATGCTTTTACCCGGAAAACCCAAATGGCTCCTTCAAAAAGAAAATGCATTTACAGCTCCTTCTCCCAGGTCACTTTTTGAAATGCAGATTAATGTGAACTGACAGGTCGTAATAACTACCAAAGAGCATCTTCATTAATTATAATGTGCAGACCAGTGCTATGGATCTTTATGATGTTAGCATAAATTGGAATATATCAAGTCAGAATCATACTTGTTGCTGGAGTAAAATGTAAGTCCACATCCCCTAAAATAAAAACAGAATGGAAATTCTGACAGATCAGTTAGCAGTGTTGGTGGCACCTTACCATTCCTCCTGATTTGTCAGCCCCAAGTGTCATTAAGGTAAACATACTGTCATCTGAAATACGAAGTCAGAAGGTTAAGGAAAGTGGTGAGGTGAGTGCAGGGAGGTACTTCTGAGACCTTTTTTTTTTTTTTTGGTACTAGGGATTGAACTCAGGGGCACTCGACCACTGAGCCACATTCCCAGCCCTATTTTGAGTTTATTTAGAGCCTGGGTCTCAATGAGTTGCTTAATACCTTGCTGTTGCTGAGGCTGGCTTGGAATTCGTGATCCTCCTGCCTCAGCTTCCCAAAATGCTCGGTGTGTGCCATCAGGCCTGGCTTACTTCTGAGACTTTTAAATGTGATTTTGACTTCCGCCTCCCAAAACATGGGAGGGACATGTGATTTTGACAGAAAAAAGCTAAAAATAAGAAGTTGTTCTATAAGCCCCCCTAGGGAGAGGAAACTCAGGGGCGTTAGAAGCTCTCCATTCCTAGGCAGCTCTGCTCTCAGGCTCCCATAGACAAGAAGCTTTTCCTTTTAGTACCTCAGTTTCCTCATATATAAAAAACAGGAAGATCAGCAATAGATTTCCTCACTGGGGTGGTATTCAGTGACTGCTCACTGATTGGGAAACATTTTAGCTATCTTAAAAGCAAATTCATAAAATAGTAATACAGCAAGGAGTCTTCTCTGACATTTATGGATGCCTGCAGTTGGCTAAGCACATTGCAGGCAAAGGGTTAACCAGCACTGAAATACCCTCAGCCTCACATTGCTCAATCCAGCCATGGCCCTTCTCATTGAAGTCACTATCAACATAGAAGTTGGCCCTATTCTTCTTAGAATGCAGGCAAGAGCATTGGCCCCTGGCATCTCTGAGAAAGTAGTTACAGGCAGTTGAGTACATACCAAATTATCAATAGGTTGAGAATTAATCATACCCAGCAATATAATAAAATACCAATAGCACAGTCTATCAATAAATAAAGATGTTGAGCACTTACTAACACTTGCTAATAGAATTTTCAATGAATTAGAAATAAGATGTATTTAAATTATGCAGTGTTTTGAATAAACCACTATCAGCCTCACTAAATTTTGTAGAAAAATTTTCATACAATCATTCAATATTTATTAATCAATGTGTTTAAAGGCATACAAAACAATGTTTACCTGCAGAGCCAAGATTAGGCACACTGTTCATCTTTGTCCCCTGTATTGTCTCATCATTTGACAGATGTTAGTTGTGCAATTAATGCTGGTTGGTTGGTTGGATGATTGGAGACTATAATAAGGCAGAGTGCAATGTTTAATGAATTCTAGTGGCACTTAGAGTGCTGGAGGAGTTCAGTTAGTGTCAGTTCTTATCCCTGTTTGTATATCACAATTACCTGTGTTTAAAACCTGAAGGCCCTGTACTAACCTTACTCTTGCTTAGAGCCTGAGGACGTTTGTATAGTTTACGAAGTTGGCTATAATGTGCACCCAGGTTTGAGTTAAGTTTGTATTATTGAAGGAAGTGGTGTGTATCTCAGCCTTGGGGGAGTACATTTTGGTAGGCACTGAAATCTGTACTCAAATCTGTATCCCTCAGGGTTTTACCCAGCCTTTTGACTGACTGGATGAGACCCACCTGGAAATGATGTTTGCATTGAGCATGTAGCTGATCTAAGGAAGTAGGAGGAGATGAATTTGGAAAGATAATGTTGAAGGTAGAAATACTGAATTCAACACTCCAGACTGTTGAAGAGGCAAAGCAATGCCCCAGCAGTGCTGTCCCACAGAACTTTCTGCATTGATGGAAGCATTCTGTCTCTGTGCTGTCCAAACGGGTAGCCACTAAATGCAGGTATCTGTGCAGACACTTGAGTTGTGGCTAGTGAGACCCAAGGAAATGAGTTTTAAATTTATTGAATTTTAATGGATGTAAATTAAATAGCCACAAGTGGCTAGTGGCTTCTGTGTTGGACAGTGCAGTTATAGAGAGGTCAGTCTGGAGGGAGTACAGAGGATGGATTGCTAGGAGAGCAGAAAGTAAGAAGTAGTCTGAGTGTGGGGTGGGTACAGCAGGGAAAGTGGACAGGAGAGAAGGAGCTAAGGGTGAAGAGAGTCCAGAATAATCACATAGTTGGCCATCTCTGTATTTCTCTGGCCACTTCTCTACCCTTTTGCTCTTCTCTTTCCACCTAAGCAATTCCTATTTGTTAGGGCTAAGCCAGGCTTGCTTTTTCTCACTCACTTATAAGCTCTTATAACTTATTAACAATTCCCAGGTTTCTACTTACAGTCTTACATCTTTCCTCTCAGCCCCAGACTCAGAGAAAAATTGAGATTCTTGGTCTTTCCTACCTGCTCTTACTTCTCTTCTGAGTCTCTGCATTCTAATCAATGTAATCATCATCCTCCCAGCTGCGCAAACCAGAAAGCTGAGACTCCTAGATGTCTTGTTTCTGTTAGCCCATCTGATAAATCACCTAGACCTGCTGATTGAGTACAAATCACAGCTTTGCTCTGTCTTTTCTCCTCATCTCCATTGTACCCCCAATATAAGAGGTTCAATCTTGCTAGTTTCTGAAGGCTGCTGCCCCTTTCTTCCTTGGGTTCAAAGTCTCCCCATTACCACACATGCCACCCACTGATCTACTACTTTCTAAATACTCCTGTAAAAACAGTAATCAGACCATTTCCTTCCTTCTGTGATATATAATGGAATTCCCCTCAACCCCTGTTGCTTCATCTGCCATATTACAAAATTTCACAGGATAAATGGTTAATTAAGTTCAGTTGATTTATTTAATAATATTTATCCATTTAATATTTCTATAACTCTGCTGGGAAATATTAATGGAAAATGGCACAATCAATGTCCCCTTGGGGCATATATTCTAGTGAGAGAGACATCAATCAAATAATTACACAAATAACTCGACAATTAAACTTGTGAGAAGTGACATTTAAGGAGAGTAAAAGGTGTTCTGAGGGTTTATAAGGAAGAAACCTAAACCAAGGAGGTCAGAGAAGGGTGCCAGGGAGATGGAGGAAAGATGGAGGAAGGGGAATTCCAGGAAAAGGGAACTATATAATGGAAGTCTGGGATGGAATGGAGTTGGAATTTTCAAAACCAAATGGAGCAGCCTTCAGAAACCAAGATTGGACCTTTAATATTATCCTTTGCAGCCTAATTACAAACCTTGAATGAAATGGTTATAAATAGGTTACCTCAAGTCAATTCAAATATCTGTTGGATTATATTCATAAGTGTTATGGTTAAAGACAAAAAGCAGTTTTCCCCTTCAATATTGTATTCCAATTGAGATGATAGTATATGTACATAAAGTATATGCCATTATATTACACATGTATAATACTATCATAATTTATATAATGAAAAATTAAGAGCCAAAACAAATGGTAAAGATTCACAGTTCTAAATGTTTTATATTCTTATACTTTACACTATTAATAAAGTACCAACCCTTAAGAGCCTTTTTAATGTGGGCTTATCTATTGATAATCACTATTAGAATTTAAATCTGAGGAATTTTTTAAAAATTAATTTATTTATAACCAATAAATATATATAATATTATATATGTAATATATAATTTAAATGAGTCAATACTTTAATATATTTACGAATATAATAAATTATTAAATACAATGTAAATAAATATAATTATTCATGAATATTAACATAAACACTTTTATGCAAAACAATTATTTTTCTAAAACAAAAACCATAGGAAGCAGGACCTACTTTATATATTTTGCTGGTCTCATTAAGAAAAGACAACAGGATTCTCATATTTGCTTCTTTAGTTAAGAGTTGGAATGTGTTGTTTTGGTTGAAAATGATCTGGCCTTACACATCACTTACACAGATAGGAAGTTGAGTAAGGGAGAAATATTTCAAAGCCTTTTCAAATAATTGTGAATATTCCGCTTTGCTACCACATTAAAACTCAAGAAGTGATAGTTTCTTAAAAGTTGGCTGCAGTATAATGTGAAAGCATATCGATGAAGTTTTCAAATATTATAAAAGCTGTCTTGAGTTTTGAATGGATCTTTTCCCAAGCATGATTTTACCACCATGCAGAGATCAGTTGGAAAACACTGGTTCACTACAGATCTCACAAATAAATAGATCTTACAGATGCTATTTCATTGTATAGTTTGAAAAAAAAATCACATTTGTTAATATTACCTCCAGTCTTGATAAAAAAGCCATTGACTATTGGGAAGCTGTCAAGTCACCACAGCTGTCCAGAGTTCTAGTGCTTTCTTGAAAACGTAGAATTTTATCACTAGCAAAAAAATATTGTCAGTTGTTTTCATTTTGTTCATTTCCAGGAAAATATCTGCCCACTACTCACATCTATATAGCCAAATCTTTGTGTCAGTCATCTGTCAAGTAGAAGTGATGTTTCACGGGGGGTAAAAGCTATTGCTCACAACTCAAAACCACACAGGCACTTTTCCTTGAGGCAGTTGTACTTCAATGGGTAACAGCAGTGCTTTAAGGGTGATTCCATTTTTCTTGCAGAATATTAAACAACCATGTACTCTAGGCTTGAAGTGTAGAAAGTTAGTCACGTGGGGCTGGGGTTATGGTGCAGTGGTAGCATGCTAGAGCACGCGGGAGGCACTGGGCTCGATCCTCAGCACCACATTAAAAAAAATAAAATAAAGCTATTGTGTCCACCTACAACTAAAAAATAAATATTTTTTTTAAAAAAGAAAGTCACGTGTACTGTCATTGCAAATGTTAACTCGGGGAGGAAGGCAAAAAGCAACTTGGTGTTACAAAAATGGCTTTAACATTGCAGGTCCCAAGACGGGCCAGGAATCCCCCCCGAGGTAGACAGAACATGCATCCATTGGTTTAGGCAATAGTACAGTGAGGGGAAAAGAAACACCAAGCCAACTTGCTAGAAAGACTTCAAGAGTGAAGAATTAAGCTGGACCTTAGGGGAGAACTAAGATGTAAGTAGGTAGTGAGGAATGGGGAGGGAAAATCACTCCAGCAGAGGAGTAGAGGAGGAAGGAGTATGACATAGTTGAAACCCTGATAAGAAAGGGTGGTTGTGTTGAAGGGTTAGGAACAGGGACTAATATTTTATAAAATGTGGGCTATTATGAGGTGTCTTGAATACCCAACTGAAAATTGGTCTTTGTCTAGAAGTCACTGGAAGTAGCTAAAGTTGTTTTCACCCTTCAGTGACCCAATGAGCATGTTGGTTTAGGGACATCCACATAATGGCAGTGCAGGAGGTGAGTTTGGTGAGCTGGAGGACTGGAGGCACAGCACAGAGACTGATGGCATAGGAATGTAGTCTAGGTGGTAATGGTCAAGAGTGTAGACCAAGTGTTGGCACTAGATGGAACAGAGGGAAATACAGAGTCTGTGCTTCAGAAATAGAAGTGATATGGGAACTGAAGACTAAAAAGTCCAACGTTATCTAAATGCATTTTATAACCCCAGTTCCTTGCCAAGAACATTGTTAAGGAACTGGATGACAACTGGGTGTTTCTGTGTTTCTTATGTGTGGTCCCACATAAGACTTTGACTCCCACAAGAATCAGAATGTTTCCTTTTTTTCTGATAACAGGACAATATTGTTGAAAACATTTCCCTTTTGCTCTGCTTCCAGGAGGCTTTGTGCCAGTTTTCGTGTTAAGATCACAACAATTACAGTTGTCCCAGTGGTTAGTGTATTTTCTTCCTCCTACCTTCTCTGACCTTCATTCTCTCCTTTACATTCCATTAATACTATTTTATTCATTCTCCTTGATGCTAAATGTCATAAGTTCTTTTGAAAGAGGCTGGAAGAAGGGTAGAATACAATTTAATGGTAATGTTAATAACCTGCAACATATTCTATTTATTTGTAGAAGGGGCCCTCCACTTCAATCACATTGTCTTACAACCTGAAGGAGCTAAGAAGCCTCTGACATCCAGAACCAAGCACTAGGGCTTAGGTTCAAAGAAATTTAACAAATTCAGTTAATCTGGTTCCAATTCAAAGCCAACTAAAACCAGCAAATCATAGGGTCCTACCATGTTTTCTCTGATGTGCAGATGCTAATCCACAATATGAAGGTGGGGGCTAGGGAAGAAAAGAGGTACTTTGGTTAGGCAGAGGGCGGTGAAAGATGGGGAGAGGGTATGGGGATAGGTATGATAATAGAATTAATCTGACATTATTATCCTATGTACATGTATGATTACATGACTGGTGTGATTCTACATCATGTACAACCAGAAGAACAAGAAGTTGTGCTCCATTTATGTATGATGTATCAAAATGCCCTCTACTCTCATGTATAACTAATTAGAAGAAATAAAACAAACAACAACAAAAAAATAGGGTCCTACCATACCTGTGCAAGACAGGTAAGTTGGTAGCTAAAGGATGTGATCCCTGATAATCTGGGAAATGATGAGAGAAAAAGCCAGATGTGTTTTCTGATGACTGCAAGGTGTTTGAATGCACCCAAGACAGCTGGTAATGGATAAAGAATTGTCACATGCTAAAATAGAGAACCCCAGCAGCTCGCGTGCAGTGAGCTCTCCCTGTGTTTCAGGCTTTGCACTCTCGCCTTGCAGGCATCATCTCAGCTAATCTTCATGATAACCCTGCTCTTTTTATGATTTCCCCCTTTATAAGTGAGTACATTTAGTTTAAAGAGAGAAATGCAAACAAAGGCAGATGGCTAGTTGTTCATAGCAGAGTTGAAGTTTGGACCCAGATCTACCCAGACACCAAAGTCACTGTCCTTTATTCTCTTTGGGTTCCTTTCATTAAGAACTCCTAAATAATAACAACAGCTTACGTTATATCTAATATTTTCTTTTAAGGTATAAAAATTATATATACTAAAGAGAATTCCAAGCACAAAAATTAACCATTTTTTAATTGGCATAAGGTATAATTATGTGAAACTCATTTCTTTAGAGCGCTTCGTTTCTTGAATTCTCAGTAATTAACAGGAGAAGAGTTTTGTAAAGGTTTTATTTATAGTCTTACAGTCAGTTTAAAGCATTTTGCATTGTTTTAAAATGAGTCACTTGGGTTTGTGTGTGTGTGTGTGTGTGTGTGTGTGTGTGTGTTATATACATCTGTAGATTCTCATTTTTATACCACAAAGAATAGCCGTTCTGGCAACCACTTTTTGAGATGAAGGAGGAAAAGTAATAGTTAAATGAACATTAACCAAAGGATACACATTGCTATGATCCTTTGCTTTGCTGGGCACTATGTCCTTTGGGTTTTCTTCTTACTGTGAATGAAGTTGCAAACATTGATTCCCAGAGCAGTAGTCAGAGAAGATTACGGCTGAGAAGTACACAGGACGTAATAGTTGATGGGGAAGTTACAGGGATGACAGTACTCTGTGCTGCAAACTCTGGGCAGCTGAAAAACTAAAAATAACTCAGGGCGGCTCCTGAACTGGAAATGGAAACCTTCTGTAAAAGATGAAGAGCTCACCAAAGAAATCTTGCCCTATCAGGAAAACCCTTAGTTGAATGTCAAACGCATGTCACTAGGAGAGTGACAAATTGTAACCTTAAGGGAGTCTGTAGAAAAAGAATTATACGGAACCCAGTAAAGAGCTCAAGACTTACTACCTCAGTTACACTCTCAGCTATACCTTATTTATATTCTTCAGCCCAGAGTATGAATAGCTGTACCATGAAATCTTTTCTGTTTATTCTTGGAAGAGAGTCACCTGTCGTGAGATTGGCTGTTCATTCAAAAGTATACAATTTCAAGAACTACTAATCTGGATCACATAAGACATAGGTTGATGGAGAAAGAGGGGGCAGTTCACAGCTGTGGATTTGGTGAATGGAGTTACCAGTGAGTATGTTTGAGACAAAATTAGTTGAGTTTTCTAAGAAGTAAAAAAGACAGGAATGATGGTGCACATCTATAACCCCACTGAATTGGGAGGCTGAGGCAGGAGGATTGTGAGTTTGAAGATATCCTCAGCAACTTAGCAAAGCCCTAAGCAACTTAGCAAGACCCTGTCTCAAAATAAAAAAATATAAAGGATGGGGGATGTAGCTCAGTGGTAAAGTGCCCCTGGGTTTAATTCTCAGTACCAACCAAAACAAAATTAAATTAGAATAAAAATAAAATTAAAAATAATGGAGCCGGTGCAGTTGCACACACCTGTAATCCCAGCACTTTGGGAGGCTGACAAGAGAATCGCTAGTTCAAAGCCAGCCTCAGCAACAACGGCGAGGCACTAAGCAACTCAGTGAGACCCTGTCTCTACATAAAACAAAAAAATAGGCCTGGAGATGTGGCTCAGTGGTCGAGTGCCCCTGAGTTCAATCCCCAGAACCAATAATAATAATAATAACAACAACAACAATAACAACAACAGATGAAAGATGGTCAATGAGAAGAACAAGAAGGTAGGTAGAGAGGAACAGGTGGTCGTGAAGGCAAGTGAAGATCATTGTTCCTGAAGACAAAGGGTCTTAAAACTGTAGGTGGGATGTTGTGAAAGTCCACTAGATCCTAAAGAATCTGATTGTAGCATGACTATTTTGGTTCCAGCTGATTCTAAAATATAAGATTAGAAGCTACTTCTTAAAAATCTAGGGATGTAATTTAGGATAACCATCTTGTGATAGTTCCAAAACCTACAGAATGTTCTTCCTTGGGATATGGCACAAGCTGAAAATGCTCATAGGTTCAAAAAAGTCTCATATAAATGGATGAAAATTGAATTCATGATAGACAGTAAAGCAAAGCAAGACACTCTGGAGATACTGAAACCTTCAGAGTTTAGCCTCCAGGAGGATAATCTATTCGCTCTCAGATGTTCTCCTATAGCACTTGTGTTAGTTCATCTATCACCTTATCTTTCCTAGCACTCTACTGGGCATGTCTTCCAGTTTAATCTGTCTCATGGTTCTTTTAGGTGTTATCCCTGCCGGGTGAGAACAAGTTGAACAGGTGACAGTTTCCTTTAGAAAAGGAAAGTCTAAAAACAATAGCTGTAGGCATTTTCACTTTGTCTTTTCTTTGTACTGCTTGGCTTTTCTTCATTGTTCCCTTTCTTTTGTGCAGCTATTTATTATTTATTTATGTAAAGAAAAGCTAAATTGAGACTTTAAAGGAATGGAAGTTCTGCAGGAAAACAGGAAAGAAAAAGAAATTGAAGCCATGTTAATGAAAATTCCAATTACAACTGTGTGAATTTAAGGGAAAGCTCAGTGAGGCTCCTAACTCAGCATCTTCCAGCAATAGGAGTCTTTTCATCTATTCTAGTTTTTTGTTTGTAGGTGTCCTGTGCTATGACCGAACCTAGGACCTTGCACATACTAGGCAAGCACTCTATTGCTGAATTACATCCCCAGCCCTAGTTAATTCCTTTTAAGGAATTTTTACTTTAAAGATCATTTCAAAGTTCTGATTTCCTATATTCTCTACCCTTGTTCAGAAATTACTCCATTTAATATAAGTACTGCTTCCTTGGAATAGGCGAGAAGGAAATATTTAATAATAATTGCTGTAGGCACTGTACCTTCATCCTTATTCATTGTTTAAACTGCAGCATTCTTATACTAGAAATCTAGAGAGTTATATTTAACACAGAGGGGAAAAAAGACAAAATACTTATTCCAAATCAGGAGGCCAATGGCACATCAGTATTTGTTGTGTGTGTAGTAACAGCAACAAACACAATGAAAAGGCATTTTCGTGATGAGATCTAATGATATTATAAGTAATTACATCTGTCCCTACTGAGAAATGACTGCGAGGAATAAATTCAGCTATTTGGATATTAGTTGTTATTTACCAGTATAAAATAGCAAGACAATTTTTAAAGAATTTATATATCAATTTTAATTTGCAGTGGAAATCAATTATAAAATAAGTGGTAGGTTCTAAATCTAGAGAAATGGGTGAGTCAAAATATACAACAGATATTTGGTAGTTATACTGGTGCCATGTAATTTATAATGGAAAGGCAGTCAGTGGGGTGACAGTCTTCTAAAATTAGTATGGCACATTCCAGTTAAATGTTCACATTGCAGAGAATATATCAACATTGCTGAACCCCCAGGGCTGGCTGACAGAGTATTCCTTAGAATATTTCTCTCTTTTCCTTTTGGGACTTAAGGTCACTATGTATATTATTCCCTGCCCTCTTTTCCATGGCCGCAACCTGTTACCTTTTCTAATGATGTTATGTAAGTTTTTTGTCTCTGCAACCAAAATACCTGACATGAAAAACTTAGAGGAGAAAAAGTTTATTTTGGACTTATGGTTTCAGAGGTCTCAGTCCATGGTCAGCTGGCTACAAAGGAAACACATCATGATGGAAGGGTGTGGCAGAGGAGAGCTGCTTACCTCATGTCAGCTGGGAAGTAGAGAGAAGAACCAGGGACAAGATGTAACCCCCAATGGCATACAAACAAAGATTGCAATATGACTCCTTTTTATCCATATCTCGCAAACAAGTGTGATGTTACTACACACTTATACAATACGTGAATTGTATATGTAGGTCTCATGCCCCCAGAGACCTACCTCCTCTAGTCACACTTACCCGCCCACAGTTATCACCTAGTAGTCTTCTCAAATTATTAATCCATCAATCCACTGTGTTTTTCTTTTTTTGTTGTTGTTTTTTCTCCGGTGGTCCTAGAGTTTGAACCCTGGGCTTTATGCATGCTAGGTAAGCGCTCAACCACTGAGTTACATTCCTCTCCTCAAATTATTAATCTATCAAATGGATTAATCCACTGATGAGATGACAGATTTCATAATCTAATCTCTTCACTTCTGAACATCGCTTAACCTATGAGCTTTTCAAGAGGCATTCCTAGTTTCAAACCATAGCAGGTGTTGTAGCCTGCTCACATGGGTACCAGCGTCTATGGAGGTTATAGTCATTTTATTTCCATATTTAGATTGCTTGGTGCATGCATCATTTGGGGATGCATAGGACCCTCTCCAAACCTTCCCTCCACATTCTCACTTTGAGTGCTTACTTTTGAAGAGGTGTTGGTGCCTTCCTTCATTTAGTACAATATCGGGTCAAGTGGAAAAAACTGCAATCTGGGGGGTTGGTACAAGGTACTCTCATACTCTGCTGGTGGATTTTATAAGTATTATAAAATCTGGTGTTGATTTTATAAGTATTTTTGATGATGATTTAACAACCTATGTATCAGAAGCTTTTGAAAAGGCCATGGCACTTAAAATCTGCTTCCAGAATTTAGCCTAACGAAATAGTAATTGAGCATGTGTGCATATATTCAGGTACAGGAAGGCTCATTGCAGCAGTGTTTATAAAAGCAGAAAATTGGAAGCAACTTCTGTGTTCATCAGTAAAGGAACTGTTTAACTAAATTATAATTCAGCTATCAAACATGATGATGCAGAGCTTTATATAAAGCTAGAAAAATGTCTCTGATGTTTATAAAACAGCATATATAACATGGTACCGTTTTGGTTAATGTGTGAGCATAAGCTTGTAATCCTAAAGGGATGAACTCCAAAATATTTTTAAAAACTCAGCTCATCTCTAGAGATGGGATTACAGATGACTTTTATTTTTTAATTTATACTTTTCCTGTATCTTCAGAATTTTTTTATTGAGTATATATTATTTTTTTCATCAGAAAAAAAAAGGGAGGACTCTTTAAGAAAAAAAGTAAATCTGAGGTGCTACATGCTGAGACAGCAGAGACCTCAAGGGAAGCAAGCCTGGCAACTGGCCTTCAGAAGTGAATTGTATATGTAACAGAGTGGGGAAGGTAACTGTGTGATTTGTACGGAAATCATTCTGGGTTACTCCTGAGTATACCTTGATCATCATAGAGTCACCACCAAGAGATGGTTTGGAACATCCTGACATGCTGGACTCCAAGAGAGTTGGAGTTCTCAACTTCAGGATCAATCCTTGTTCCTTGCTTTCTCTGCCATTAGCACACTCCTGAATGCCTGGTCTGGTCAGAAACAAGCTCCTGCATGTCCAGGTACCTCTCTTTACTCTGTTACTAATATGTTACTTCCTCCCACCCCCATCCCTTAGTCTTTCTACCTTCAACAGTCAACTTTCCATATTGACACTTCATGACACTTTTTTTGGTCTATATTTTTGGCATTTTTCTTTGCGATTTGTATTTTTGCCATAATACAAGGAATAAAATTTGACTTATTCTCTTCTATCTCTGCAGTACTTTTGCACAGTTGTGTAAAGGATAAAGGTTTCACTTATGACTTATACCTTGCATCTCCCTGAACTCTGCTATAGTTAAGATAAACACTTAGGAATATATGTCATTCATAACTGCATGACATATAAACAAAATTTAATTGGAATTCCATATTTTATAAGATCTACATACTTACATATAGGCTTTTGCTTCTGAACTTGGATTTTTCCCCCCCTAGAACTTGCTGTGAGCATAGATTCAAGGTTTACTGTAAAACAGAAGATCCCACATTTTCAGTTTGGGTCTCTTCTATGACTTAAATTTGTTTCCTTTGACGTCTTGGAATTAATGACATTATTTTGCTAGTCTTAAAACATCTTTGGTTCACATTCACATATCAATTACTGTTTAATTATGTGAATATTTTGATATTATTTATTTTTCATAGTGTAATTCCTCAACTGTTATTGTTAGACAACAAACATTTCTTGTGTAATGGTCAATAGCATTAACCCAAACGAGCCTGGAATACTTGCTAGTCTCATAGGTTGTTTGGAAATTTAAGAGATAAAATCAGAATCATTATCTAAGGCAAGTGTCAGGTACCCTTGTACATAAACAAGTGTTTAAACAAATATTGAAATATGACTCCTTTTTAATCCAGATCTTGGACAAATAATTTAAATTCAGCATTTAAATTCCTGACTAGTTCTACCCTGACTCACTTCCCTTTACCCTTCTGAAAAGTTATTTCTTCTTTTTTCTTTTCTTTTTTTAAAAATCTTTACATACAACTTTCCTCTACCAACTTTCCTGATTGTCGCTCCTCATGCTAGAAGTAGATTCCTCTGTAGTGAAATTTGACTTGATTCCTATCAGGGTTGTTTGAGGACCCATGTTAAGGGCAGCAAGTTACTTTATGGACTCACAAAAGTAGTGATGTTAGGAACCCCAGGAGAGTGCTTAGTAAGGTGGGCTTCCTAACAGTGAAGACCCCAAGTGCCACAGAGCACTTAGACTCAGGCAACCATTTCCCCAGGCTCCCTTTGTCTCTGCTCAGAAGATAGACCTCACCATCCTGAAGCTTCCTCTTCATTTAACTGAAGCATCATATTCAAAGAAAAGTCCAGTGCCATAATTCAATCAGAGATTGCTTATTAGAAATTTTCCTACCATGCATTAGTAGAAAATTCTCATCTTTGAACTTGTTTTTCTGTCCACTAGGACATTCTTTCTCAAACACTGTCCTTAAAGTACTGGAGGTGTCAATTGACTCTGGGTACAGTTCTTATACCTACATGTACTTCCTTACAGCAAAAATTGCATTTTTCATGTTTTCAGATTCACACTAGCTTGAAGGTACTGGGCAGAGTAATTTTGCTATGTGCATTTTGTCCTGATTTGGTTAAGGAGGATCCTGCGCTTTTAGGTTCTTTTGTTGAAGAAGTGCCCACACATAAAAGGAGTGAAGTCATATTGAAAGGAGGGAGGCCTGGAAAACATCACTTGGGTAAATCACACCTGACCTCCTTCATGTTCAGTCTCCTTACTCCCTGCTCAGCCAAGTTCTCATTGTTAGTTGTCCCCTTGCTCACACTAGGCTTTTCTCCTCTTCACCCTAAGTGTGAAATGTCAAAGCCAAACAGCTGAAGACAGAGGTGGCCAGGTTGCTATTTTGCAGTAGTTGGCAGTGTTGTTTTGGTTTATTTTGATATAATGACAAATGAACATAGGTGGTCCTTTTAAATACTCCAACCTTTAGCTCTTGGTCCAGCATCAGGTCAGGTTGCCAGTAGATAGTAAACGAATGCTAGATTGTTGGCATCTGGACCAGGGAGGGCAGTGGGTATAAACCAACACATTATAGTCTGCAAACTGATTAGAAATTTGCTTGATATGTTTTCACAGAAGAAAGGTGAAGTATTAACAAGTAAAAGCTCTGTTTATTACCATGGCATTAAGGCATTTGCCCAGGACTCTCAGAGTACCAGTTAGTTACCCTGATGAACATATGAATTAATAAATTTCCCAGTGGGAAGGTTAGTGACCATACATGAGGTCTAATCTCTAAAGTGAAAAATTTTACTTAATACTTTTTAAAACTTCTCTTTTAGTATTTTTAAATTCAAGCTGCTAAATAAGATTCAATGGGTTTCAAAAGTTTTGGTCATGTCATCTTGGTACTATTTGACTTGGTAGAAAAGACTAAAGATCAAATTTTGAGTAGACAACAAGAGAAGTGTGGAGGCCAAGATTTAGATAATCCATCTCCAAATTATCAGTCCTTTAAAAATTACCCATGTTTATTTTGAGAAACTACTAAAATTTTACTTCCTCCAGACCAAGTTAAACTTCAAGAAAGGATTAATTCTTTAGTTGTCTGTGATTTAAATGACCGAATGTTAGTCCTGTAGTGAAAATTATTATTGAACAATCCAGCTTTTTTTAAAAATAATACATTATTATTTTTAATAATACATTTTTGTTCATCAGTCTATCTTTTTATTTAGACCAGTTCCCTTGTTTGTTACATATTCTTTTCCAGTTTTAGTTTCTCCCTTCTTCACAATAGCCTGGTAGGATGTTTGCTACCAAGAGGTGAGAAACCTGGATTTCACAGCAGGAGGAAACTTGGTCCTCTTTTCCCTGGTGTTGAATTATAATAGTATTGTATCAGAGTGTGAAGTACTTATTTCACACAGGCAACTATTGCCAATGCATGGAGGTTTTCTTCCATACAAAGGGTCTAACATCACACACAAGAGGCATACTTTTAGACCAGATTACTTAGGAGCAAGCTGCCAGCCTGTGCTGCCAAGTAATGGCCAGGCACGCGAAGAGAGCCTGGAGCCATGTACAGATGCCCAGTTCTTCACAGCTTCGTGTCAGTGAGCTCCTATAGGACTCCACCCAAGGCCACAGAGAACAAGTTGCTTTTTGTACACTTTTCAATTGTCTGCATGATGACCAGGCTTTCCTGACCAGTTCTACCCTGACTCACTTCCCTTTGCCCTTCTGAGAAGTTATTTCTTCTTTTTTCTTTTCTTTTTTTTAAAATCTTTACATACAACTTTCCTCTACCAACTTTCCTGATTGTTGCCAGTAGTAAAATTCTCATTGAAAGCAAGAGAAATTGAAGATGCCTAAAGAGCTCTATGGCTAAAATGACAAAGACAGGGCTTGACACAGCTTTAAAGAAATTTTAATGGTTTTAAATAACCAAAATAGCAAATAAAAGAATTGGACAATGACATTAGCCTAAGACATTGAGTTGGTTTTCCTGGACCCTAAGTGCCCTGATAGAAGAAGCCTCAAGGCAGAGTCATGCTGTTAGTGGTTAATCTCTGGTTAAGTGAGGCTGGGGACCGGGATGCATTAAGATGACTCCCCTCAGCAGTGTTTCTTCTGTAGGTAGAATTAACCTGCTAAATAGGAAGCACTTCAATTACTAGTGATAAGCTTTCACACACTCCATAGTAGGGGAGAGGAAATAACAAGTATTAGTTTCATATATGTTGCAAAAAATTTCTCTTCTCCACTGTGTGAAAAAAAAAAAAGTGGTGTGGTAGTGGTAAAATGAGGTGATTTTGTGCTAATTGATGCTGAATACAGAGGCAAATTAATCACATTTAATGAACATAATATATAGGTGGCTTCATCAAATGATTGCAAAATGCAATCTCCCACCAGTTTTTAACGAAAAAGAATTTTTTAAAATATTATCAGTTAAAATGCATTCTGATTCTTCAACAATACAATTAATATAAGCATCCTGACAGACTGTAGAAGAACACAAACTCAGGTCTTTGCTCAGAGCAGATTAAACCAGTTCTGTCCAAATCTGTATGGGATAGAGATTGTTTTAAATTGTATTAGGCCTGTATTCTGCTATTATTTCTTTGCTTTGGTCTTTTAAGCTCTAAATTAAAGACTCATTTAATTTGTTATTGTTGCTACTTTATAAGAATCTTAAAAATATCTTCTCTGTGGGTGATAATACATTGTAGATTTGAGGAAAAATAGTAATGACTTGTGTGGCTTTTGTGTGTATAGAAACATCTTCTGGCATTTGTTCATGGTGAAAAATGGTACCATCTATAAAGTATGAGGCCTGGAGATAAGTCATGGAAAAGGATTCAGAGGTTAGAAAATAAAACATAGGAAGGATGAAATTTCTTCAGTAGGGTTGAAGAAAAGGCTTTGTCTTCAACAGGGTTTTGTCTTTTTTTTCTTGTTAAATAAGCTTCAGTCCTTAGAGATGGGCAGATCTTTTTACTCTGTCCATTTCTAAACTGGATATGCCTTTGCTGCAGGTGGGAATAATTCTGGAATTGTTGTATAAGTATATATAATACTGATATGTCTCCATGCTTTTGTATGCTGAACTGCTCAGTTCAAAGGCTTCCTCTCACCAGGAACTGACTGTGCTTGCAAAGATCATGGAGGCCACAACTGCTTGATCAAGTAACTAGTATTGAATATACTTTTATTTCTCAATAAGCAGATTGATGAACCAATTAAAGCTAAAAGATAAGCATTTATAAGTCAGCACATTTCCCAAAAATTATATTACAATTTTTTTTTATTCCACACAGGAAGAATTTAATGGAAAATCTGACTCCCTCTTTTTTAACGATGGTCAGAGAAGAATCGACTTTGTTCTAGTGTATGAAGATGAAAGTAGAAAAGAGACCAATAAAAAGGGTACAAATGAAAAACAAAGGGTGAGATTTTTTCTATTTTCTTTTTTATTCCTTATAATATTGTAAATGAAAAAGAAGTGCTATTTTTTATGTAAGCAATAAAGTGAAACTGGTGTTGAAAAATCATATACCAAACATAATTTCATTATTTTCTGTACTCTTGTTCCCTCAGATATATTAACAAATTTTCAAAATTTTGAAATAGAAACTTCTTCAGACCCTTAAACCCAGTTGGTTTCATACTGAAGGCTGACTTTCTTTGAAGGAATTGTACTTTCTACTGTGAAGAAGAGATTTATATTAAAGCCCACCTGGCTATTTGCAACGGGGTAGAAAAGTAAGCTAATGATTAGTGACAATAGTGTAGCAACCAGCATTGAGTGTGTGCTCACTCAGGCGTCTTGGTGCATTTTGCATGCATTTTCTCATTTAATTCTCATCATACCATGAGCTGAGTTCTGTGATCACACCATTTTAAGGGTCAGAGTTGACCCTTAAGAGAGGTTCAATAATGACTCACAATTATGGATGCTGTCTGCTGAGTAGTGGAGCCAGGGTTCAAACTCTTGTCTTGAATCTAGAACCTGAGCTCTTGACTATTGGTATTTTCTGTTACCTCCCTTTCTTCCCTTTCATCCTTTGCCACTCAAGCTGCTGCTTCCTCCCTTTCCTTTGCTTCAAGCTGTTTCAGGAAGCAGGGCTGTACTTATCTGGACATGTTGAAGTAGTAGGCCAGGGTTATAAGAACTGCCTGGGACATCTTTACCTAATCATTGTCACTAAACTGCATTAAACTCAAACAGGACGAAAGGAGTGCACACTGAGAAGCATTACTTTATCCATTTAGGAAATCATTCCCTTGGTCTTTATCTTCCCCCCACCCCCACAGGTGTTATGACACAGGTACAACCTTAATTGCCCCTCTCTGTACTTTCTCCCTTAATATAACAATCTTACATCTATTGATTTCTGCCAATTTTTATAAACCAAGCAAAGAAACCTTTTTAAAAATAGAGCAGTCAGTCTTGGTTTATTTATGTTTTTAAATTTGGAGGGGCTTAAGTTTGAAGTTTTATATTTACATGTTGCAACAGAATGAGCCCCAGGCTTTGGAATCTGAAATTTAAATTTGAATTCTGCCACTGCACTAGTTGGAGTAATTCTAGTTATAACAAATAAGTTCCCAGATGACAATGATTTGACAATAAAAAGACTTATTGTTTATGTCAAAATGAAAGGTGACATCCCTGTTTAGCATATGGTTTGGGGTTGGGCTCTGTTCCTTGCAGTCATTCAGGGACCCAGGCCAACACAGAGGCTCTGCTATATTCAACAGGTAGTTCAGGGGCAGCCTGGGTACCAACACAAATAGGAGATAGGAAGAGACAGAGGATGGAGAAAGAACTCCTGCTTCTTCACTACCTTGGTCTGGCAGTAACTGCAGCGATTGTACTCACATTCTGTCACTCACACCTGAGGAAGGTGGAAAGCAGTTTCTGACAGGATAGCTACCAGGAAAATGTTCTTATCAATATTGTGGGTTTTTTTAAATTATTTTTTTTACATTTTGACATCTCTGAAATCAGATTGCATCTGGTGTATAAATGGTATATTAAACTTTTTTATTGGCCAAGTTTTTTATTAGTGGTACATAAAATATTGGCTCACCACATAATCAGTGGCATCTTACATTAAGGAAAATGGGATCCCAATACCTAGTCCATGGGAATATGATTAAGATTAAGTAAAACAGCATATGTGATGTTACGTAAATTTTAGCACATATCAAATAGTTCATTTATGTATCTTCCTCTCTTATTTGGGGCTAGCTTAAAACAATGTCCTGGTATGAAAAGGCATGGCTCTCAGTTATACAATTTTATCACTGGAGCAAAATATCTTAAAGCACTTTTCCCATGGACACTAAGACATTCTGTGCAGTCATAGTCACTATTATCAAATATTCATTAAGGACCCGTATACCAAGGGAGTGGAATTGAGACTAAAATAAGTCAAACAGATCTAATCCCTTAAAGTATAAAGGAAATAGTCTCGTTTTAGACAAGAGCTTTACTGCTATGGTGAAGGGGCCCTAGAGCTACTTACATTATTAATATATTCTGCATTTGCTTTAGACAAAACATAGGTCCCAGGATAACTGTTGTAAATCAGGAGAAGGGAATCCTTGAATCCATGGATTGATATCCCTTGATGTTGGTTTTTATGATCTGTGCTTTGAAGTATTTTCAGTTTGTACATATTACTTAATTTATACTCCACCAAAATTCAAAGTTCAGCTTTGGAATCACTTTTTTTTTTTTAATCCAAAAAACATTTTCAAGTTCTATCATACTCCTTGTCAGGGCTTATTGAGGATTTAGGACAATACCAAGGGAAGGCAATTTTAAACTCCAGTTTCTTTTGAAAGAAAAATGTGTGTAAATCATATTGATTTTCTAAAACAGCACTAAGTTGACTTCACCAGAGTTCATGGACAAAGAGTTGTTAAACATGTTTTAGTGCTGGAGAAATATAGAAGTGATAGGGCCACAAACACCAAAAACATAAACAGAGGCTTAAAAGGCTGTATGTATCTCTTTCCTCATGAGCGAGAGAAAATTCTGTTCTAGCCAAACATCCAAATAGCATGTAGCTTTGTTCCCTTATGTTAGTGAAATCACTTCAGAACTATTACACCTTCCTTTAATAGCACAAACTGTTTTTATGTAAATTTTACATGGGGATTAGTATAAACTGTTTCCATAAGCACTCATTTTAGCACACACTATTCTTGGTACAGAATCAGTGTGGATATTTTTCATTGCAAGTCACAAGAAAACTAAGTTCAAAATGGCTTAAATGCTAGAAGAAAATAATTTTGTTCTCATTTAACAAATAGTCTGGATATAGAACGATCTCTAGACTAGATAATTTTTTGGCTTAATGAAGCCATTCCGTCCTTCTGCCCTGCCATCCTCAGTATTTGGGTCTTCCTAAACTAACTTCATTTGGTTATAAGTTGGCTGCTACAACTCTAGGTAGCCAAAGGCAGAAAGAGGGGACATCCTTTCTCATGCCTGCCCCTTTTAAAGACAAGAAGCTCTTCAAGAAGGGTCCTTAGCAGACATTCCTTTACAATTCATTGTCTATTGTAGTTTATTCCTAAGTCTGTCATAGTTGGCCCTCCATATCTGTTAGCTCTGCAGCCACAGATTAAACAACTGCAGATAGAAAATATTCACAGAGAAAAAATGGCATCTATACTAAACACGTACAAATGTTTTTTCTTGTCATTACTCTCTAAACAATATAGTATAACAACCATTTACATTGTATTAGGTATTATTCATAATCTAGAGATGATTTAAAATATACAGCAGAATGTGTATAGGTTATATGCAAATTTTATATCAGACACTTGCACATCCATGAAGTTTGTGGTCCAGTCAATTCAATCCTTGTGTATACCAAGGGACAGTGCTGATAAGATGAATGGAGTTGCCTTTCTCAGCATAGACTAATCAAGACTGGTCTAATTTATCTCTTGAATCACCTGATCATCCAGTATCTGAAAAACATTCAACCTTTTCTTTGTAATAAATAAGGGGAGAATGGCTGTTTATAGCAGCCACAGTGTCTGGCACAGCACATGATTAATATAGCTAACTATGTTTGACTACTGTTTAAGGCAAAGATGTTTTAAGTAAAACAAATCCTTGTGTATTTCTCCAACTCTGCCTGTACAGTTTAGTTAGTAGTTGTTTCTCTTTTCCGACTTCCTTTTGCTGGAACTGCTAACAAGTGGCAAAATGGCTCTATTTTGGATTTGATTTTGTCTGACACCTCCCATCAGACAAATGTGTTCATGACCATGTAGTGGTATAATTGAGATGCTGGTAAAAGAAGGTGGAGGAGTCTAGATAGCACAAAAATAATGGAAGTAATTCTGGATATGTGTTTTATTTATGTTTTAATCCATTCCTAAAAGTTGATAAAAACTATATCTTGAAGTTGAGGAAAAGTTTGTTTATGGAAGTATACATTGTATTCCTATCTGACCTTAAGAGTTCTTTAGTGTGTGGTAGGAGGCTCTGACTCACAAAGAATGTAGAATAAGGAATTTTAAAGAAATTAGTGATCAAGGTTATTTATATAACTAAATATAACTTCACCCAAACTTGCAAATACTGTGAGACAACTAATTGGTTTTAGATCCTGTAAGCTTTAAAAACTGTTGTGCATTATTTCATACTAGTCGGTCTAAAGCCAAATTGTTTACTTAGAAGCTGTATGAGATCTCTTTGGATCAGAAAGCTTTAGTATGATGAACACAGTATATTAATCCATTTAATGAGTCTTATATTTTGTAAAGTTTTATAATGATGTCCATGAAGATCTTGTACATTTTATTACCTTTTCTTAATTACTTAAAAATTTTGTTCCTGGCTTATGGTTGTGTGTAAAAGAAGTCTGTTGATTATTACAAGTTATACCCAGGAAACTTGGTAAGTCTTTTTAGTTCTAATAGTTTCCAATGCTGCTTTAAGATTTTTCAGATAAAGACCATCTTGTCTACAAATGATGACAGTTTTGCATGTCCTTTGTCATCTTATACCTCTTCCTTGTCTAATTGCAGTGTTAAGATCTCTAGAACAAAACCAGCAACACATAGAAGTCACCATTGTATTGTTCATGATTTAATAAGAATGGTCACAAAATTTCCTTAAATGTCACACTTGTATATTTTTAGAGTTCTTTTAAGAAGTTAAAAGGGGGGTTCACTTTTGGTCCTAAATTGCTAAGGAGTTTTTTTGTTTGTTTTGGGTACTGGGGATTGAACTCTAAGGTACTCGACCACTGAGCCATCATCCCCAGCCCTGTTTTGTGTTTTATTTAGAGACGGGGTCTCACTGATTTGCTCAGTGCCTTACTGTTGCTGAGGCTGGCTTTGAACTTGCGATACTCCTGTGTCAATCTCCCAAAGTGCCGGGATTACAGGCATGCACCACCATGGCCAGCAAAGAGTTTTTATAATAACTGAGTTTTAGGCTTTATCAGTTTTGGGGTTTTTTTTGGGGGGGGTGGTACTGGTGATTGAACCCAGGGACGCATAACCACTGAGCCACATCCCCAGCACTTCTTTATTTTTTATTTTGAGACAGGGTTTACTGTGTTGCTCAGGGCCTCACTAAATTGTGCTGACTTTGAGCTTGTGATTCTGCTGTCTAAGCCTCCCAAACTGCTGGGATTATAGGTGTGCACCACTGTACCCAGCTTGTCATTAAGTCTTATGTACAAGTGCATTTTCCCTTGGTATGCACAGGTGATTGGTTCCAGGATCCCTGTGGATCAGAAATCTAAGGATGTTTAAGTCCCTTATATAAAATGACATAGTGTTTGTGTGTGACCTATGCAAACCCTCCCATATACTTTATACTATCTCTGGATTATGCATTATGAATAATACAGTATAAACTCTATGGAAATAAGTTGTTATCCCATGTAGTTTAGGGAATAATGAGGAGGAAAAACATCTGTACATGTTTAGTACAGATAGGTCCCCCCCCGCCCCCCAAAGATTTTCCATCCTCCTTTGGTTGAATTTGTTGATGCAGAACCCATGAATATGAAGGGCTGACTGCATATGGTTATTTGTGACTAAGGTAGTAATTAACAATATAGATAACTCAAAAATTGATTCTTACTGGCCTTAAAAATGTATATAATTTTCATAGTTATTTGCTCTCCATGTTAATACTACATTAAATATTTATTAGTTATTAAAGTATTTGATACTTATTTGTGGAGTTTGAAAAATCTTAAACTTATAGACGAGAATAAAATGGTGGTTACCAGGGGATGGTGGAAGGAGAGAGGTGGGGTGATGTTGGTCAAAGAATACAAAATTTCAGTTGGGAAGAATAAGTTCAAAATATCTATCATATAGCATGATCACTATAGCTAATGTATTGTCTTATTGAAAATTGCTTAAAGGTTCTATATCACTTACAACCAGAGAAATGAAATGTTATCCTCCATCTGTGTAGAATGAATCAAATTGCACTCTGATATCATGTAAATAGAACAAATAAATAAATTAAATATGAAAAAAAGATCTTAAGTGTTCTTACCACACACAAAATATGTGTAATGCATATTAGTTCAATTTTGTCTTCCACAATGTATACTTATTTTTAAACATGTTTTAAATGATAAATATTTATAGAATTTTAAACTTTCAATTAAAATAAAGAAGTATTAGGAAGAAAGTAAAAAAAAATTTTTTTTTAATTTTTTGGTACCAGGGTTTAAACTCGGGGCACTCGGCCACTGAACCACATCCCTAGGCCTATTTTGTATTTTATTTAGAGACAGGGTCTCACTGAGTTGCTTAGCGCCTCACCACTGCTGAGACTGGCTTTGAACTCATGATCCTCCTGTCTCAGCCTCCCAAAGTGCTGGGATTACAGGTGTGTACCACCACGCCCGGCTGTAAAAAGAACTTTTTGAGGTCACTTATGGAAATACATTAAAAAAAAGTAATTAGATGAGTAAATCAGGATGAAAGAAGTATAAAGCAAGAAAAATAAAATGAAGTATGCATCCCTAATAAAATTATTTATTATAAACCATAAGGTCGTGTTCAGAAGCTAAAGGTCAGTTGCAAAGTTGTCTCTAAGCTTCCTACTTAACATATGAAAATTCAGAGGATATTATCAGTGACATGATCTAGAGTTTCAATATAATACAAATAGAACTGGTTCTTCAAAAGAAATGCAGTGACCTGGAGGATCCCGCAGAGCCTCCTAAAGGAAAAGGCATGACTGAATAGAATGAAAATTGGCTAAACTTCTCCATATTGAAAAATAATGGGATGGCAAAGGAGGAGGTAGAAACTATCAGAAATCAGAACACTCTACAGAATTTCCTGAGTTCGACATATTTGCCATAGTCCATGAATTGGAAAGTTGAGGTTCACGTTAGGATAGGCTGAGAGGAGATAATGGCAACCAGTGTTGTGTGGTTTCACCTTCCCAGGTAACTTGACTTTCATTATAGGGAGTGAAATCAGGTCTAGCTTTGACTCCTTAATATTTTAGATGAATGTAAGCAGCTCATCTTTACATTTTTATCTTTTCCCTTGCTTTCACCCTACTTGCATATATTAAGGTTGGAGGCTAAAAGAAATAAATTAAATTAGAATCAGCAGTTTCAAATTACAGTCACAAAATGTGTTGCTGGTATAAGCATGTTTGGTTTTATTTTTGAGTACTCAGCACAAAAGCAACAAATCCAAATCTTGATGCTTATTTCCAAAATGGGAAATATCCCTGGGCACAAACCTTAAAAATAGAGGGCAATGAAATCTTGGGAAGTAAAATCTGATTATTGCATTTTAATTCACTGGGAATCTTAGCAACATATTCACAAAGATGTGAAGACTTTTTTCTAGATTGTTCCTCATGAGATCTAGCCTTGGGTTTAAATAAATAGGCCATCATTTGTTCTGCTAACAGTCACCTGTGTCTCCCCTTTTTAAATATCATATGTAAAAGGATGCAGGGTTGGCAAAAATCAATTATACCAAATTCTCATATGGAAAATGTATGAAGGGGAGAAAGAATCACAGAAGAATAGCTTATTGTGTATTCCTGTACATGCATGTGTACTCAGAGGTGTGTCCTGGGAACAATGTTTTTTAAACTTGTCTGATGAGAAGAGTCATCCAGCTGCTTATTAAAAATAGATTGTCCTAGCCGGATGCGGTGGCACAAGTCTGTAATCCCAGCACTTAGGGAGGCTGAGACAGGAGAATCGCGAGTTCAAAGCCAGCCTCAGCAATGGTGAGGTGCTAAGCAACTCAGTGAGACCCTGTCTCTACATAAAACACAAAATAGGGCTGGGATGACGCTCAGTGGTTGAGTGCCCCTGAGTTCAATCCTCAGTACCAAAAAAAAAGAAAAAAAAAGATTGTCCTGGCTCCATCCCACCCCTACTGAATCAGGATCTCCAGAGGAGGGCCCAAGAATCTACAGTTTAGAAAGCTCTCCAAGTTGTTCCTACAAGCAGATAAGTTTGGAAAACAAACTTATTTAAAATGTTTTCAGTAGTTATCTCAGCAGTAGATTATAGTGATTTTTTTTCTTCTCTAAAAATTTGATTTCCAGGTTATCCACAATAAGTATTTATTTTTTGTAATTATACCAAAAATGTTAATTTAAAAAGTAAATCTAAATATTCACTTCCATTCTGTGCTTATCATTTAAAATGATCTGTCCCCTCCTGAACACACTTTACCCACTTGAGTAAGTTCCTCATCATATTGATCTACGAAGAGGAAATGTTTTGTTGCCAACATGTGAATTTAAATTAAGCTGTAGTAAATAATTTCTGTATTCTGCTTACCAAGCCTTCTGGAGCACATGATATATAACTAATAAAAGAGCACATAATGTAATTCGGAATTTTTTACAGAAATTAGGTAACTTGGACTTATTTCTTGTGCATCATTGAAGGATTAACAAAATTTGCAAGTTGAAAATAAAATGAAAAACATCAGTACTTTGCTTAACAGAGCTATAAAAATATTTGAAATCAATCTGCATATTTCATTAATATCAACCAATTTGTACTTTATCACCACAGTACACACTACAATTTTACTACTTAGTCATTGCAGCTCCTGCTCTTGACACTGAAAAAGCTGGGTGTCATGAAGAAAATGTTAGGTACTGGTGTTTACAACCAGTATTATTACTGTACAATTCACAGGCAAGTCCTTTAAAACAGTGACTTGATGTGGAATGTGTAACCTAAGGTATTTAGGGACAGAAAACTGCCTTAATTATGCCAGTCTGTCTTTTGTGATTTTTATTGCTTTATTATTTATTTCTCTGACAGTTTTATTCATCTCTCAAAAGAAGTATAAATAAAATTTCAGTTTGTGGACAGTGGTGGGTGCTCTTGTCCGATTTTACTTGGAGCCTTTGCTATCATTCCCCACCAGAAGAAATAGAATCATGTGAATTTTTTTGTGATGTACATAAGTCCTCAATGACTGCAGTCACTTTGGCTTTACTAGAATTCCAGTAGGTTAAAAAATTTTTAAAAATCTAATTGCAATGCAGATGAATTTGCTCCCCTAGAGATACAGGAATTTACAGCACAATTTAATTTATGACATTTTTTTTTTAAAGCCAATAAGTCTAGTTTAATCATTTTCTGCTGCTAAATACAAATCATATACCATAGGATAGGTTCGGATTTTATGTGGAAGGTTTTCCATCAAGGCCCATAGATAATTTTTAGTTAAAAATTGCATGGCCTCAGATATTCATTTATTCAACAAATATTTATTGAGCAATGGCTATGTCAGCCAATATGTGGTAGTAATTATCTTTCATTTTTAACGTGGTAGACAGCTAGCTCTACACTAATTTTTCAAATGTCAGGAAGAGTTACTTGTGCAAGTGTAAATTCTACAGAGAAGTGAAGATGATGATTTCATATTAAAGAGACGTAAGCAATCTCTTCTTAAGCAAGCACTCTTTTCCTGCTATGTGTCAGTTTGACCAATATAGCAATATGCTAATTCACTTTAGCTTTCTGACACACTAAGAGAGCTGGTTTGATCAATTTTAAAAATAATCTACTGGTTTTTCATGAATTGCTGTGTCAAAGGAAAATAACAAGAGCTGTCTTATTAAAGTAACACCAAGATAATATGGTAACATGTTTAAGCAAATATTAATGTGCTGTCCTGATTCAACTCTTCAAGTATTTATAGTTGGTGGTAAAATAAAGGGCATTATAAACTAACTCCAAGGTCTACCAATTACCTTGAGATAAATCAGCTAAATATCTCAGGAGTTCTTTGTAAAGAACTAGATAAAAACAAAAATAAGATAAATTAGTACAACCTTTCTAGAAGGCAGTATGGCTATACATATTAAAGAACTTAAAATTGAATACACTCTTTGATTTAACAATTCTACTCTTAGTACTATATCCTGAGGAAGTAATAAAGGATGCACAAAGATTGTTCTACAAGGATTTTCATAACAGTGAAAAATTAGAAACACTCTAAATATGCAATAATTTGAGGTTGGTTAAATAAATTACAGTATATCTCCCTGAGAGAATATCATCAAGGCTTTAAAATGAGATTGAGGGAAGTATTTCTAATGTTGTCTGCATGTCTGATAGTCACATGTGCTGTACACACTCCACAGTGACCGACCTTCCTTATTATCCATGGAAATGGGGCTAGCAAGAAGAGAGAGAAAGAAGTATCTGTCCCCTTCGGAGGATGAAAAGGATATGTATTCATCAGATATCAGATAAGTAGTCTCAGGACCAGGATGCCAAGTAGAATAGACAAGTCCAGCAGGCGAGGGCAAGTGACTCAGTGTTAAGATCTATTTTTCAGAGTTCCTGTAAAAATGGGCGTCAGTGGTATCCCACTGGAGGAACTAGTGGTCATTAGGTATGTAGTGTGGAGGCAGAGTGGGTTGAGATTGCCTATTTTGGCAGATATTTGTATTAAAAGGAAGAAGTAAGCCTTTAAGTTTTGCAGGATAATTTTTTATTTGTTTTTTAGGGTCTAAGGGAAGCTGAGCATTTTGAAAGGCAGAGAAAGGCTAATGATCTCTAGGGCTTATTATATGCCAAGCATCATGTTATATACTTAACACCCAGGATCACATTTAATCCTTGAAACAACCAAAGATAAAGCTATTTCTTCTCTGATTTTTGAAATGAAACCACAGATGCTTTGAATTGAAGTTATTTGCCCAGTGTCTCAGGTATAGTGAGTAGCAGAGCTAGGATGAGTTTTGACTCTCTGAATATAACCGGTATGCCCAGGAGTAAGACGGAAACCAAAGTTGCAAAAGCTGAAGGGATTGTTTTGTAGAGTAGAATCTGAGAGGAAAGAGCCCCTTGAATGTGATGAGTTGTAGCCTCAGCTTAGAAATTCCATAGGCACCAGGTCTAGCCTATATTATTTAACATGTTGAATTCATATAATGTAACTGACATGACCAAGACAGGAATAGTTTGTGTTTGGTATGTTTGATGACAGAAGGGCCCAGCTTTCTGAACCTTACCCCTTTTGTCATCTTGTAATTCAAACTCTGAGAATTATTTTTTGCTCTGGACGCTTCTGTGCTATCTAATGCTAGTATATTCCAGGATTAGAATGTACTTTCTTCCTCATTGTATCAGGAAATACTCAGAAATGAAGGCTCAGGAAAAGTCGGGGGGCTAAGAACAAAGGAGCACAGTTGTTGCACTGTAGTACTTTGTATACCTCAGTCCATTTCTACATGATAGGCAGCCATCAAGCTGCCATCTGCTCAGTTTATTCATTCATCAGACATTTATGGCTCACTCTTTTGTAAACCTGTTCTGGCATTAATGATACTGAAACATAAAGACTAACATCTCTGGGGGAAAGATAGTAATTGAGGAGCAGGCAGAGTCACAAAGTTTTAAAATTCTTAAGAATACGAAGCATTTGAAATGTTTGTTGGCTGAGGAATAAGAGCAATGAAGAGAGAAATAGAGGTATTACATAAATATATTCAAGAAGAGATATAAGAGGTTGTACTTCAGATGTTAATACAGATGATGTCCAGCTCTTAATAGTTAGAAAGAAGGAAATCTGCATGAGTTCACAGTGAGCAGCTGCTACCTTGTCTGTAAAGAAGGAAGATCCCCTGCAGAGCATGCTGGTCTGCAAGTTAGGTGTCCAGCAGGAGCACCTTGAAAGTGTAGAACACTTCCTGGCAGGTGGCTAGGGGCCATGGAGGAGATAGCTATGCATTGTGGTAGGCCTGACCGTGATGGCAACCATGAATTTGTAACAAGGCCAGCTAGTGTAGTTATCTGACTTGTTTTCTACCAGCAGTTAAATATTAGACACCCATTAATTCCCTGGAGAATCCTCTCTTCTTATTCTCCAATTCTTCTAAGCCCTTAGCCTGAGTCTTCATATCCCAGCTGTGAAATTCCTATCTTCTATAGGATACAGAAGACACAGGCATGGGTCCTGCTGTGGCCTGCTAGTGAGACCATGTCAGCTACCCCATGCACAGCCTTGGGGTGAGTCACCTCCCCTGAAGGGGAAGACCATGGTGTCCAATCTTCTTAGAACACTTGCTCCTTTGTTTATAGTGATTTAAGTTTTAGGCTAACAGGTTTTTCCTGGTTGATGGCTAGTCTCTCAGGATTCTTGCTTGAAAGTAACAAAAATAGCTATAACTTAACAGATAAGGAATTTATCAGAAAGATGTTAGGAGCTCATAGATTCCCCTGTGTTTCTCAAATAAATGAGTCAAGGTAGCCAGCAGACAAGGAAGAAGCCGTTGTTCACAGACAGCCTGGGAAACAAAGTATGGTTACTGCCCTGGACACAGGGCTGCCATTGGCACCGTGGACACCACTGACTATCAGTGCTCACCAAAAAATCTTGCCACAAGCTCTGCTTCTCCAGTCTCTGGAACTAGCATTTGCCCTCTCATCTACCCCAGAATGATTCTGCTTGGCCTGGCTCCTAGGTGTCTCTAGCTTCCCATTCAGTCTGGAATCGGTGGTCTGATGGGCAGAGTGTAGCTCATCTGCTGGTAGCTGAACTTCAGAAGATACCAGAAAAAGGCATGTGTACATTTTTATCCACTATAACAGATAGAGTAGGAGCTGAAAAGTTGGGTGGTCATAAAGAACAATAGATGGCTATTACAGTGCCATGAAATATAAGTGTTTCAATCTTCATTGGAGGAAGATCTTAGATCACTGGACTCTGAGTTTCTCTGTAGTTCTCTGGAACAGCCTATCTGAAATTCTTTGATTCCTCAGTACTTTGCAGATTGCCTGGAAAATAGTGGGATCTCAGGACATGTTTGTAGAATGAATAAATAATTTTTTTTTTTAGTACAATAGTCACCCTCCCCCCTTATCTGCAGGGGACATATTTCAAGACCTCCCAGTGGATACCTGAAATCATAGGTATCTTTACATACAATGCTTTTTTCCTATATATACATACAAAAATTTAATGATTGTTCCATCTTAACAAAGCATATTGTACACACTGTGGCTGTAACTTTTGCAGTTTGAGGTGTGACATCAAGCTAACCTAAATTTCTTTTTCCTTCTTCACAATTTCACAGAAAATCCGTTCTTACTGTAGATCTTAGCAACCTCAGCGTATGAATTTTTTTCTTATGAATTCGAGAACTTTCACCTTTTTATTTCAAAGTAGTACTTTACAGCGTTTCTCTTTGGCATATGCAAATCACCAACATCAAGACTCTTGTGCTTTGAGGCCATTGTTAAGTAAAATGAGGGTTACTTGAGCACAGCACTGTGATACTATAATAGTCCATTTTATAAACAAGATGGCTACTCAGTGATAAATGGGTAGGTAGTGTATACAGTGTAGATACTCTGGACAAAGGAATGATTCACATCCTGAGCAGGATGGTGCAAAATGAGATTTCATTACACAAAACCAGAACAGGATACATGTTATTTTAAATAATTTTAAAGTCAGTTTATTTCTGGATTTTTTTATTTAATATTTTTAGACCTCAGTTGACAGTGGCTCACTGACATAACAGCAAGCAAGACTGTGTATATATTCTCTTAACAATCATGTATTAAGCATATCACTTGTGTCAAGCACTATGTTGAATGCTGTTTGCAGAATCAAAGTGCTTTCACTCAATGATAAAAGAGTAATCAGGAACCACAGCTGGGCTATCATGTAAGAGTCAAAAAAGAAGGATTAGGATCTTGAGTGAAAAAATGCCTCTTAGGTAAAAAGTGGAAAGAATCTGGTCAACTTCCCAAATTGAGGGTGGGCATATGGCAGCCCATGGGTAGAAAGGGCTGTAAAAACTCCACAGGACAAATTGTATGGATGGTGGAAAGCAGGGAAGTAAAGAGGATATGAGCACCTGCTGGGAGCAGAGTAAGAAAGTGGCACTTCAAGTGCCCCTCACTCCCTCCTGACTCTGAGATTTCTAGGCCAGTTGCTTGCTCTCTTTTAGGGAAGTTATGGCACTTGCTGGTTTTCCTCTAAGTTACTTTAGTGTAAGCTCTAAGTGTAGCAAGCAATAAATGTGCCATATAACTTTTTAAATAAACCAGTTTTTGTTTCTGATATTTCTGCAAAACGTGTCAGGATTCAAATTTAGCCCAATATCAGGTGTATTTTTTTTTCACCTTTTGACCTTCATCTTTTTGCGTATAGTGTCATCTGTATCACATTTTTTAGGTGAATCCTACACTCTCTTTATTGTCTCTGGCACAGCAGCTCAACCCCTCCTTCACAGTAGGTAGATTGGGAATGGTACTCCCTGGGTAAGGAGGCCTGGCTGCTGTACCTGTGGATTGCCTTGACATTGACCTAGCAGTGACTCTAGAAGTTGTAAACACACAGATTTTTCATTTCTTTTCAGTGAAAAGTTGGTCCAGTTAATCTGTCATTATTGGAAATGGAAATTACAGTTCATGTGCTTTATGTCATCTAAGTCATGTCCTTATGAGAATCTAAAAAGGAATCTAGCAAGGTTTTCTCTGTTCAATAGATGAAGAAAATGAGGCACAGGGTTTTTGTAAGTGTCCTGTCATGGTCATAGAGATAAGTAATGGGACTGGAATTTGAACCTAGGCAGTTTGGTTTCAGAACTTGTGTTCTTAACCTTTATGCATACCCATTTTCATTTCCTAAAGCAGGATAACTGCTTCATCATCAAATGTATTCTTTGAAAGATCAAACCAGTCTCCACTTTTACATGCTTTCATTCAGTTTGTCAAAAGCCTAGTCATGTAGAATTGAGTATCAATAACTACAGTATACTCTGCATCTTTGGAATCAGCCATGTGACATGGTCAGATATATTATTAATTTCCTATTTTTATTGATTCAGATGTTTATAGTTCCATGAATATTTTGGTTCAAATCCTCTGAATTTTTCCAAAACTGTCTGTGTTGTTCAGGCATTCAGGATGAAAGCTACACATCTTAATTAAACTATTTGAATATCTAATACAGAAATAAAATTTTTAAAAATTTGAAATCTTTAACACTGGATGAGGATATCAGAGAATGTGAATAATAAAAAAAAAATCCCACTTGTGTACTCTAGGAGCCAAAAAGTCCTCAGGATTATGCCAAAGAAAGAGACTTTTATATACCTTAAAGGGCAAGAAATTCCAACAGGACAACCGAGGGCCCTCCAGAGTTTTGGGGAATGCAAAAACATGCCCCAGCCTTCTGTTGGAGACCCAGTACCTGCAAGTCACCAACAGTGAGAGCAGCTTCATTGCTTCAGTTCCATTATGAGCAGATGAATCTCTTTATCAGGGCCAAACTAGTATTCTTTTGTATTTTGTTTTCTTTAAAAAATGAAACAAAATAATTTTTTTCTGCCTTTGGTGAAATAAAGGTCTAACAATTTTTTTTTTTTTGACAGAGAAAAAGACAAGCATATGAATCTAACCTCATCTGCCATGGACTGCAGCTAGAAGCAACAAGATCGGTAAGTGGTAGCTCCTTTGCCAGCCTCAGCTGACCATGTTCTTGGGAACTTGCATGGCACTTGGAATTCGAGGATGGCAGTGGCAATGTGAAGCCCTGGCCATGATGCTGTCATAGACTGGAAAAGGAGTCAGTCAAAGTCTACATAGTATAGGATATATTATTTTTTTCTCATCAAAGACAAGAGATCTTTATAATAGCCAAAGAACTTAATAATGAATGCATGTACAATTGATTATTTCTTCCTTTAAGAAACTTCTAAAAGTTTTTTTAACTATACAAATAGTTTATGATAATAATGAGAAGATGTAAAAAATAGGGAAAATAAAAATCATCTGAATCTTAATCATCCAGAAATAACCTTCTAAAAGTCCTTCTAAACTTTTCTGTCTTCGGATATGTATATTTCCTCAGATGAAATACATACATACACATCAAATAATTGAACCATTTGAATGTCTAGTATGGAAATAAAATCTTAAAAATAAGTGATCTATAATGCTGAAAATGACATCAGAGAATGGAACTTTAAAAGTCCCATTTGTGTACCCTTATCAGCCACAAAGTGTGAGTGTGTATTTTTTTCCCCTTTCACAATGGGGAATTATTATTTCACAGTTTCATAATTTTCTTTTCTCTTAATATATAGTAAATGCATTTCTATACCAATAAATATTATTCTTTGGCATTTTTAATGGCAACATAACATAATGAATAGATACACAATAAATTAAGCAGTCCATTTCTAGGTTTAGAAAATTCAAAATTTTTATTAATATAGAATTGCAATGAGTGTTCTAGTGTTTTTAAGTCACTAATTTGGATGGAGTGATGCACAAATTGGTAAGGTTAGTTTTGTCATTTACAATGTTATTTTCATAAAAACTGTGATAACAATTTGAATTACTTTTCTTAATTCAAACTAAGGAGTTACCTTAAAGTTAAAATTTCATGATGGTTTGCAAATCTATTTTTATTTTATCTTCACTCATACTGGTATCCCAGGGCACACGAAGTTTTTTAAAAAAACTACCAGCCCTAGCTGGGTGCGGTGGCTCACGCTTGTAATCCCAGCACTTTGGGAGGCTGAGACAGGAGAATCGAGAGTTCAAAGCCAGCCTCAGCAACAGTGAGGCACTAAGCAACTCAGACCTTGTCTCTACAGAAATCTCAAAATAGGGCTGGGGATGTGGCTCAGTGGTCAAGTACCCCTGAGCTCAATCCCTAGTACCAAAAACAAACAAACAAACAAAAAAATACTATCAGCCCATAAGAAAAATGTGTTTTAAAATTGTGAAAATAGCTGGTTTGGTTTCCTGGTCCATTTCTATTCTTCCTATACAGGTTTTGGATGACAAGCTTGTATTTGTAAAAGTTCACGCACCATGGGAAGTGTTATGTACATATGCTGAGATCATGCACATCAAATTGCCTCTGAAACCCAATGATCTAAAAACCCGGTTCTCAGCCTTTGATAGTTTAAACTGGTTCACCAAAGTCCTCCGAGTAGATGAACGTATCATCAAGCCAGAGCAAGAGTTTTTCACTGCCCCATTTGAGAAGAACCGAATGAATGATTTTTACATTATTGATAAAGATGCCTTCTTCAATCCAGCCACCAGAAGCCGCATTGTGAGTCTAAACCAAATTTAGTTTCTATCTTGGTGTGATTTGGAACCTACTGTTGAATAATTAGTGATTTGGTTTGGTTGGTGTGAATTTGTTTTTAAAAGCAGAAAAAAAAAAAGTAGAATGCCTACAGATTCTGTTAAGTAGTAAACAGTGATTGGATTGATTTGTTCTGCTCTATAAACCACACTATTTTGGAATCGTTTTAGGTCTATTTTATCCTCTCCCGGGTGAAGTATCAAGTGATGAACAATGTTAACAAGTTTGGGATTAACAGACTTGTAAATTCTGGAATCTACAAGGCAGCTTTCCCTCTCCATGATGTAAGTCAAATAGCAAAAATGAAGTTAGAGACCTAATGTCTATTCTGGTGTTGACAAGAGGGAAGGGCTGACCTTCCTAAACTTATGTCTCTCCCAGTAACATAAAGTTAACATACTACAAGATTATACACTCATTTAGGACAAGAAAGAATCAGTCTCTTTTGTTCACTAGAGCATAGAGAAGGTGCTCTATTTAAAGGAGTAGATGGATGAATGAGCCATTTCTTTCTTGCAGTTAACACACACTGCCAAATGAGCAGTTACCCTATATTAGCATCTCTGGGGCCAAAAGTTCTACTCTGACCCTTCCTAGCTCTGTGAACATGTGAAAGATCCTTTCTGTTCCTCAGTTTCTTCATTAATAAAGTGAGAATAATGATATTCCTTATTTCATAGAGTTGTTAGGAAGATTAATTAAATTAATCCATGTCAAATGTTATTCCCTAACATACAATAAGTACTGTGTTAGCTATTTTCATAATTATGGACAGATATTTTTTATCAACCAGAAAAGTATTAGTTCTTTATAACCAAATAGGTGTTCGAAATTCTCATTTATCATTTTCTGCAATATAGACTTCTTCCCCCTTGAAATACTATTTTCAAACCATGCCCTGGAATATCCAGAGCTTTTTCGAAATCATCTGTCAGGCATGTGTCACAATGGCAAAATCCCAGATTGTTGACATTTTTTAAGGACTACATTCAGAGATCACAGCAACCCCTTAAATTCAAGAGCACTTCTCTAGCGGGTAGCATCTCATAGGGAATGAAATTTTTAAAATGTGACTACCCAGACTCTTAATGATTCCATAAACACAGGTACATTATGTCTAAAGTTGTTTACATAAATTCTGTCATTGAAATAAATACCACATTTCATTGCATTCACTTTGTGATATTCAGTTTAATCCGTTTATCTGAACCTATAAAATCAAAGAAAGCAAAGATTGAGATTGATCAGGTATAGTATTTATATGATGAATGAAGACAATATTGAAGCACACAATATACTAAAACTAGAACACCAAACAGCTACTCGATACACATGGCTAAACAGACAAGGGAGCTGGATGGAGAAGCAGATGCTGAGCCTCCTAAGAGATCCTATTTGGTCATTCAGCCTGACAGTCTACATGTTTTATTTTTATGCCCCCGCAAAATTAACAACTGTAGTGTGGCATGAACTTTGGGGATACTTGTAAGTAGTTGTACTGAAGATTAATATGGAATGCCAGAGTTCTAGAGTGTTCAGTTGACATTTGCCCATGCCCAGGTCTTTTCCACTAAAGCATCTTAGAATTGCAGTGGTTCCATATCCCAGCCAGGAAGTGATCCTGTGTGGTGTTTGGGAGGGAACTGAGTAGAGGTGAGAGCCAAGACTAGGCAGGGTGGTAATATGGTTCTAGGATATGAAGAAGGAAAATGAGTCAGACAAGAGAAAGGGTGATTGAATATAGGCAGAGGCAGGTTTTTGTTTTCTTTTTTTTGAATAAGCTTTGAATGTAATATGATGTCAAGTTTCTTTGTTGTTTATATTCTACATGTTGTCATGGAATAACTGCTGAATTGGAGGAAACAAAACCTGGGTTTTAGAATTAGCCCTGCTGCAGGCCATCCTAGGCCCTGGTTCTCCTGTTGTCCAAGGAGAGGGGTGGGCTTACAGATGTTCCTCCATTGTGGTGATTTTGTCACTTGGGTGGCCCAGTTCTTCATTGTGTAGGACTGCTCCCCTAGTGAGCTGGTAAGCAGCCCTGGGGCTCCCACTGAGTTCCTGCATTGTTCCCCAGGTTTGTAACATCTAAGCATTCATCTGTCTACATTCACAAATGGTCCCAAGAGAGATAGTAGTAACACTGATTTGGAATAAAAATAAAAATTAAAATTAAAAATTAGATGATATTTCCATCCCTTCCAGCAAGTGAGGGCCCCTTTTTACAAACAACTGTGAAGTACTAGTGCTGTCTTTTAATAAACATGTTTGTGGAAACGTGGTGATTATGATGCTCATTTGTCTCCTTCTGCTTCTCAGTGTAAATTTGGCTGTCGGTCAGAGGACCCCAGCTGCCCTAATGAAAGGTACCTTCTGTACAGGGAATGGGCTCATCCTCGAAGCATATACAAGAAGCAGCCTCTGGATCTTATCAGGTGAGTTGTTGTAGAGAACTCTGCCATGGGAAGCACTCAGGGTTATCTTCATAACATCTAAGTATGATGATATTCAAAACATATTGCCAGCTGGAGATGGTGGCGCAAGCCTGTAATCTCAGCAATTAGGGAAGCTGAGACAGGAGAATCACAAATTTAAAGCCAGCCTCAGCAATGGCGAGGCACTAAGCAACTTAGTGAGACCCTGTCTCTACATAAAACACAAAATAGGGCTAGGGATGTGGCTTGGTGGTCAAGTGCCCCTGAGTTCAATCTCCAGTACCAAAAAAAAAAAAAAAAAAAAAACATATTGCCAACCATGGAAGCTGACCCAGAACTCTGAGCTTTGCACTGTCTAGGGTTTTCATTGAGGCTTCATTACCTAGGCATGATTGATTGACTCATCACCCATGTGACTTAGTTTCTAGTCCCTTTCTATTCTTGCACGTATAGCTAATGTCACTTGGTTCACAGCTCCAACTCTAATCATGTGATTGGTCTTTCTATCATAGCCAGCCCCATTCTGACTTATCTCATTAACACAAACTAGGGTTCACCATGAATTACTTCCTGGGCAGAAATTATCAAGTGTGGTCTGAGAAGTTCACCATGAATAAAAAGACACTCCTCTCTCAGGATATTCCAAGGGGTTAGAGGTTACCTCCCAGGAACCAGGAGCAAAGACCACATCAAATTCCTTATTGCACAGGAGTAAATGTTAGATTTAGTTTATATTATATAGTAAGATAAGAAAATTTTCATTCCTTTTCTGGATGTGCTATTAGGTACTATTTTATCTCGCAAGAAATAATGACTAACTCAGTGCTTGTCTTCTCAGAGCACCAACATAGACTGCTCTCCAGAAGCTTATGATGTTTGGGCGAGGTGGAGGATCGTTCCTGCTGGATAGAGACAATGAACAGCCAAACACATACACATAAGCAAATTTCTTAAAAATAGAGAAAACTTTTAAATTGGAATGAAATAACAGAATAATGAATCTGGGGGATGGGTAGAGAAGTTAGTCAAGAAAGTTATCTTGGAGTAGTAGGTGACATCTAAGCTGAGAACCAAATAGTGAAAAAGGATCTAGTACCTTGAGGATTTGGAAGAAATCATTCAAGGAATAGGAGTAGGTAATGCAATGGCCCTGAGCACAAGTTCATTTGACAAGTTCAGGGAACTATGGAAGACCAATTCTAATGTAAAGAAGATAAGATATTAAATTGGAGGGGTAGCAAGAACACAGGAAGGAGTTTAGACTTTAAGTGCAATGAGAAGCACTGCTAATATTTTAAATGTTTAATAGTTTTGTCTCATTAATGTTTGCAGAGATAAAGAGAATGGATCACAGGGGGAACAGGATGCAGGGAGAACAGGTCCAGATTGGAGGCTCTGGCTATAGGTCAGTTGGAAGACTGTGGGAGCAGATTTGTAATGCATTTTGGGAGTAGCACTGACAGGACTTGGTGAAGGATTGGAAGTGAGGGTGAAGAGAGGAGAGGAGTCAGCCTGGAGCCAAGTGCCTGATATTTACAGTGAGAGTTTTTAAACACTTAAATAGTTTGTTCTGTTTTATATTTCTTTTTTTTTGGCACTGGAGATTGAATTTAGGGGCACTCGGCCACTGAGCCACATCCCCAGCCCTATTTTGTGTTTTATGTAAAGACAGGGTCTCACTGAGTTGCTTAGCACCTCGCCCTTGCTGAGGCTGGCTTTAAATTTGTGATTCTCCTGTCTCAGCCTCCCTAAGTGCTGGGATTATAGGCTTGCGCCACTGCACCCGGCATGTTTTATATTTCACTATGAGAAATTTTGAACATGTACAAAAGCAGACAAATAGTAGAGCGAGCCTTCATGTCTGTGTTACCCAGCTTCAAAAATTTCAAAACTCAAAGTCTTTCCTGTATCATTTTTATCTCTACCTCCTTTCCTCCCTGCTCCACTGGATCACCTTGAAGCAAACCCAAAATGTCATTATTTCTTTAATATTTATTTCTGAAAGACAAAATGTCTGTAAACACAACCTGAATACTTAAAAAACAGCTCCTTAATGTTATCAAATAATCAGTGTTCATATTTCCCTAATTATCTCAAAAATTAATTGTTTCTTGGTTTGTATCAGGATCCAAACAAGATCCAGATGTTGCAACTAAAATATCTCCATCTCTGGCCCATGTTTTTACACTTGTGTTTCTTGCTTCTGTCCAGCTGTTTCAAGAATTCCTTGCATTCTGTTTTGCTGATTTTATTCTCCTCTGTGGTGGTCTTGAGCATGTTCCTCTGTCCTGTACATTTGCCTTACATGGTAATGTGATCCTCATCTAGAAGCTTGATTGGTTTTGTGCAGAAACTCTTGATACATGGAATTGGATGCTTCTCTCAGAAGGATCATAATGTCTAATTATCTCTTTTCTTGTGATCAAGGTAGCTTTTAATAATTGCCATTTAGATTTGTGATTTTTATAGGGATTTGATTTCATTCACTTAGTTATATTTTAATACCCTCCTACTTCATTTATTAGCTAGATTATAATCAGGAAGAGTTATTTTTATTAACTCTGATTACCCTGTAGAACAAGATTTTAAATGAAGCTGTTTGTACATATGTAAATATAGTCACCCCTGGTGGACTGGTTCCAGGACCCTCCTAGAATAACAAAATAAACAGATACTCGCGTTCTTATGGAAAATGATGTATTTGCACAAAACCCATGTATATCCTCCCATATACTTTAAATCATTTCTAGACTACTAATGATACCTAATACATTGTAAATGCTATGGAAATAGTTATTATACTATACTGTTTAGGAATAATGACAAAAAAAAGCCTATACCTGTTCAGTATGGACATGTTTTCTTTTACTTCCCAGTATTTTCAGTCAGTGACTGGTGACTGGTTAAATCAATGTATGTGGAACTCACTGATGAGGGATGGCTGTATTTGAGGTCATCCATGTGCAGTTTCCCTATTATTGCTTGCCTTTTGTGTTAAACCTTTATCATCTGATGGCAAGGTGGGGGTTTGAAGGGTTCTTAATCATTTTTTTTTTGTAATGTTTAAGCAGTTTCCCCACTGTTTTAATTATATCTTGCAAAGAGAAGTACATTTAACTATTCCCCATCCCAGGTCCACATGTTCCTTTCCTTTACTGCTTCACTAGTAACTCCTTGAGCATCCAGGCTGCTAACCTTCATCTGTGGTTCCCAGAAATTACCAAAAAGGAAAACAAGCTCTTTCTCAAAAAATGAACCAAACAAACCAGAAAGAGCAGCCTATAAAAAACAGGCTTTGCAGAGGGAAAAAAGAAAAGCTTTCCCCCTAAACTCCAATCAGAAAAATGGGAGTTAATTCTGCTTTCATTCACCAGACAAGAGCAGAATTCTGTAAAAAGGATCATTGCAAGAGTAAAATGTAGCTTTGGAAATTAAACATGTGATAGGAAAACTCTAGAAGATATTAGAAATTCAGGTTGGAAGAGGTCTGGAAGGATTTCAAGGATTTGAAATGGATAAACTACCTCCTGGGTTTAAATATACTGAGGAAGTCATATAGCAGGAGAGAGTCTGGGGCTGAATTGTTGATATGTTTACAGAACACCAAACATTGAGCCATCAAGACAATTATTAATTCCAAGGAAAACAAAACATTGGCAGAAAAGAAAAAGTAATCTTAACGGACAACTTGATTCACTTGTGAATCATGTACAGAGTCATAGCAACATAAAACAAGAGTATTGATCTAACCAAAAATTATAATGTAACTATGTCGAGAGGATGGAAACAGCAATATGAATGTGTGGATGAGGTAGGGGTTGAAAGAGAGCTTACTCCTTATCTTCCAGAGTAGTAAGTCAATAGGTGATATACAAAACTGAAGAATCAGTAACCAAATCTTGCATATTATTTTGGGATGTGAAAGTAATAAAGAATCAGCTTTAAAAGTTTCAAGTGGCTGCTTCTGCGCAGCAGAAGATAAGTTGGGGACTATTCCTTTTTATAGCCAGCCTTCTAGACTATTTGATTCTTTAAAGCTGAGTTTTTTAAATTGATCATAGGAGTTGAGATGTTTTTGGCAGAAAAACATTGATCAGAGAATATCTCATTTTAAGGGACCCTCATTATCTCCAGTTTCTCAGAACTAGGCGACAGGTTTCCATTTAAGATTTGGAAAACCTTTCAAACCTTGCCTTCAATGTAACAGGAAATGCCTTAGGAAGTAATGAACTCTTTGTCACTGTAAATATCCAAGCTGAGACCACCTGATCAGCTCTCTAAATATGACAGGATATTTTTACCATTGGAATGTTAGACCAGGCATCTTCTAAGATTTTTTCTAATTTTAAATATGACCAAAATGGAATGGACCTATTCATCTGTTTTCCATTATTGTACTGTATATTTGAAGCTGGGTACTTTATAAAGAAAAGAGGTTTATTTAGCTTACAGTTTGGGAGGTTGCAAGTCCAAATGGTATAGTGCCAGTTCTTATGAGGGGCCCCGCTGGCTGGGTCACATCATAACAGGAGGACATTTCTAAGGAAGGGGTCACATGGCAAGACAGGAAGACAGAGGGAGGGGAGGGGCAAGTCTTATCTTTTTATAATGACCTCTCATGAGAACTAACTCAGGGTCTCACAAGAACTATCTTAGTTCCTTCAGAGGATGAGGTCTCCAGTGATCGCTCACTTGGATCCACCTCTTATACTTCCACACTGGGCTTAAAGCTTCCGATACATGAGCTTTTTGATGACATATTTAAACCATATCTAAACCATGGCAAGAACATATTACAGAAAGTGTAACAGAAAACATACTAAGATATCTTAAACCAATTGCCTGGCTTTTCTGTCCCAGGTCTACCAGGTCTCCAGGTTGTTCTCAGAGAGCTAAGTCCCCAGTAGACACAACCCAGGGAGTTCAACCCAGCTCCATACTGAGCCCAGAGTCTCCTACATGCCTCAGAGCTAAGCAACTGTCCAGGTTCCACCCACCAACACTGAGGCAGAAGGAATTCAGCTGAGGGAAACAGCAGCAGCATTTGCCTGAACAACCACCCATTGTTTTCTCTTTGTCCTGATGTAATATTTGGCCTCATTCTCTGGAGTACTTCTGGCACTGCTGCTTGCTCAGCCCCTACTCTAACCTCACCTACCTGGCCTCTTCCATTTTACCCCAAATTACATCATTAATCAACTTTTACAACTTAGAAAACACAAAAGTGGTAGATGTAAGAAATATAGGGTGGTAGATTCCTCAGTCACGTCCACTCTGCCCTCTCCTATGCTCACAATAAGTTTTTTAAAAACTTTGGTCAGATACCAAATTCTATTTATTCTGTTTTTTCCCTATACATATATACTGATGATAAAGTTTGATTTATAAATAAGTGCATTAAAAGATAGCTAACAAGATTGAACAATTATATGCTATAATAAGCATTATTTGAATGTGGTCTTTTTCAGTAATATCTTAATATACCATACTCAACCACCTTTTTCTTGATCATGGGTAACAGAAACCACTGAAAGTGAGACTCAGATAAAGGGGAACCACTGTACTAAATTTGGTGCTACCTGAGGTTGCAGACATCAACTGGGGGTCTTTGAATGTATCCCTCACAGATTGGGGGGACAACAGTATTATCATCAGTCATTTTCTTATTATTAGTGGCCTACATTATATTTCCTTCAAAGGAAGTTTGCCAAGGCAGATAAGTGAGCAAATTGTTCATTTTTTATGCATATTAAAAATACTCTTTTGAAGGATATATAAAATAATGCTAGTCCTTACAGAGAGCGATGGTGATGCTCCGTTTGCTCTGCAGTCAGCGTTTTGCTTTCCCTACTCTCCTTCACATTGGCTTTGCTTCAACAGGCAAACCCATGATAATAATCAGTGCTTCCATAAGGTGTAATGCACTTCTATTTCATAGCAGAATTTGGGCTCTGCTGTAAAGACGGACATGTTTTAAGGGTGAATTGAATTGGAGGCTTATGCTTAAAGCCTCCTTTATTTAAAATCAGAAAATAATATTAGGATGAAGTTTCAGAGTGATTATTTGTGTCTTCTAAAAATAATTTGTCTGTCTTTAGGAAATACTACGGAGAGAAGATTGGAATCTACTTTGCTTGGCTGGGCTATTACACTCAGATGCTCCTGTTGGCTGCAGTGGTGGGGGTAGCCTGCTTTCTCTATGGATATCTTAATCAAGATAACTGTACATGGAGGTAACCTCTGTTTATTCCTTGTTGTCACACCGAAAAGTTGATTAGACCTAAAATTATTTGTAAGATTTTAGGCTGTTTTGGTAAAAGAAGACTCAGGGCAGAATGCTTGTTTCTTTGGCTGATCTATCCCCTTTGTTTTAATAACTAAATGAAATGGAAAAAAATTTTTCTCAAATAATCCAACCCAGCCTCGGATAGGAATATTTTGATACAATACTTCGTTTGAAAAAGAAAGAGAGACTGGAGGGAGAATTTCCCTTGAACCTCTAGCCCCAGAGAAATGTTTCACTTAACCTTGTAGATATGGGCCAGGAGCAGCTCCAATTTCTTCAGGGTTTCCATGGGAAAACTGATAGAGCTGGTGTTTTTCTGCTTTTCAAAATGCCTTTTTAATCTATATTAAGAATTCATGTTTAATAACTCAAGTAACCAGTCACTGTTTTGTTTTTTTACTTTTACAAAATTATTCCTGACTGTGTTTGGGAAAACAAGTGAGAGAACTCGTTTGTGCTTGATTTTGGAATTCAAACACCAGCTGCACTTTCTAAAGGCAAGTCCCTGGGTGCCAGAGCACTCTGAATTTCACCCTCTCTCTTCTGAATTGTTGCCATTCCTCCATTTTGGGGGTCTCAACCTCCAGAAAGGGATGCAGCACTGAACCAGACATTTTCTCTTGATCATCTGGCTTCTGTCCAGGTGTGACAGCCAGATCAAAATTTCTGGGCACCAGCAATGAGCTGATGACCAAATTTTTCAAGCCCCAAGCATATCAGCCTGGCTTCCAAAGCAGGATGCTTACTTACATGGCCGCCCTGATGCATGGGCGTAATTACCCATTCCATTTATAGGAGATTCTGAGCTTTTTGTGCCCATTGTGGCTTCTTAGCTAGAAAGCTGCAGATGGTTTGTGAAGTACTCTCCCCTCTTCACTGAAAAAGTGTTTGGGCCAAAGGCTGAATGTTCAAACTTTTTCCCTAAATTTGTGCTTGGCTTCTCCATTGTTTCATGTATTGTTCCAGCCAAAACCAATCCAAGAAACAAAAAAATAGGCATCTCAAAAATACATTTGCAGAATACAAAAGTTGCATTTTTATAAGGTTCTTGTGTGGTTGTTCTTACTGTAACTCATTTTATGCAATCACCATGGTAGTCACATCTCATACTTTCCTTCCATTTCACACAGATTGATTTATGAAAAATGGAAGGAGGGTCTTGGGGATATATTCCTGGGCTCAAAAAGAGTTGGCATTAATTATTTATTAAATATCTTTAAAATGTTTAGAATATATAAATTTTAAATATTTTCAGTTCTGTCACATACTAAATGTGACATTCTTCTGAATCTACATTCACAAGAAAATACATTTAAGATACATTGATTTATAAATAAGTGCATTAAAAGATAGCTAACAAGATTGAACAATTATATGCTATAATAAGCATTATTTGAATGTGGTCTTTCATTTGAATGTTACCTTCAAATAACAGTGCTTTGATCCATTCCATACTGACCCTGTCTACTTTGGAAAGAACTACTCTACTAAATTTTGTATTTGTCATTCCTGTACTGTATTTTAAAATCACATTTGAAGCTTAGACCCATTAAATCGATTTAATTTTGTGTTTTTGAAAACATGTAAACATAAGTGGAGGATACTATAAGTATTTCCTCTTCTATAGAATACCCAAAGTTTATAGCCCTTTTAAAAATAATAGCTTTATCAAGATATAATTTATATACTATAAAAGTTGCCCATTTAGAGTGTTCAACTCAGGAGTTTTGAGTACACTCACAGTCTTGGGCAGCCACCACCCTGTCTCATTTTAGAACCTTTCATCTCTCCTAAAAGAAACAAGTGCCCATTAGCAGTCATTTCCCAATACCCTTTCCCTTAGCCTCTGGCAACCACTAACCTGTTTTCTGTTTCTATGGGTTTTCCTCTTCTGGACATTTCTTGGAGTGGAGCTGTACAGTATGTGGCTTTTCATAACTCTCTTCTTTCCCTTAGCATATTGCTTTCAAGGTTTATCCATGCTCTACCATTTATCAGCCCTTCCTTCCCTTTTGTGGCCAAGTGATACTCATTGTATGGATTTGCCACATTATCCATTCATCAGCTGAATGACATTCGGGTTATTAATCCTTTTTTCTATTGTGAATAACATTACTATACATACTCTGCTGTGAATATTCATTGATGAGCTTTTTTTTGACACTCAATTACTTTTTAAAATTTTATTATTTGTGCTTTCAGTGTCATATCCAAGAAATCAATAATCCAAATTCATGATTTCTCTTCTGAGAGTTTTATGGTTTCAGGTCTGTAATTCATTTTGAGTTAATTTTGCAAATGGGATAAGGTTGGGGGGCCCAGCTCTTTTTTTCCTGCACAGATCCAGGTGCCCTAGACCATCTTAGAGAGGACTGCTTATTTCCCCATTGAGTTATCTTGGCACCCTTGTTGAAAATCAGCTACTACCAGTTCTTTTCCATTAATCAACATGTTTGTCCTTTATGCAGATTCCATACTATGTTTGATTATTGTAGCTTCAGTTTTTAAATTAAAAACTTCAAAAATTTGGAAGTGTTTTTGTTTTTGCTTTGGTGCTGGGGATTGAATCTGAATCCAGGGTGGTTCCACCATGGAGCTACATCCTCAGCCCTTTATTTTTTAAAATTGAGACAGGGTATCACTAAGTTGCTGAGGCTGGCCTCAAATTTGCAATTCTCCTGCCTCAGCCTCCCCAGTCACTGGGATTATAGGCATGGGCCACCACACACGGCTCTGCCCGACACTTCTATAATGTATATGTGGGTATGTTGGATAGTCTCCTACTAGTGTCTGAGGCTGTATTCATTTTTTTCATTCCTTTTTCTTTCCATTCCTCAAACTGGATAGTCTTAATAGACCCCGATTTAACTTCACTGATTCTTTCTTCTGCCATTTCATATCTGCGGCAGAACCCCTCTAGGGAATTTTTAAGTTATTGCACTTTGCTTCCCTTAAATTTCTTATCAGTTCTTTTTAATAATGCCTCTTTATTAATATTCTCTATATGGTGAGACATTGTTCACATATTTTAATTCTTTGGATATGATTTTCTTTAGTTCTCGAAATATGTATGATTTTGCTTATGTAAAGCCTTTGTCTGATAAGTGTAATGTATGGGGGTCCTCAGGACAGTTTCTACTGACAGCTTATTTCCACTGCGTTAGAACCATACTTTTTGGTTTCTTGGTAATAGGTTGTGATTTTTATGTTGAGAACTTGGCATTTTAAATGTTATAATGTAGGTGATAGTGAAATCAGGACCCCCCACCCACACACACACACCTTCAGGGTCTTTTGTTACTTTTGTTTGTTGTTGATGCTGTTCTTTGTTCAACTACTGTCCTGGGCTAATTCTGTGAGGTATGTATTCTTTTTCTCGTGTGACCAGTGAAATCTGTGTTCAGAAGCGTTAGCTGTCAGCTCATGATTGGATCAGCTAGTAGTTTCGCTAAATGCTAGAACCAATAATTTCCTTCCCTCTGCCTGTGTGTGTGTTGGGCAATGTGTTTCACACTCAGGCAGGCACTTTTCACCTCTCCCTTAATCTTTTCTTCTTGTTCAGAACCTCAGGTTAGCCAGAGGTAAGAGACTGGAGTTTCCTTAGGTGTTTCCTGGCCTTGCCTCCTACACATGCACAAGGCCTTCAACAGTCTCAGGAGTATGGTGAAGCTTTATAAAACCCTCCATGCTTACCTCAGTCCCTAATTCTTCCTGTTAAGTTTGGGAGTTAACTTCTTGTTAGCCTCTACTGGTATTCTGCCTTAGGCAGCTGCAATGTTAAACCATTCCTGCCGACTGCTTTCAGTGGACACTTGGGGGATTGGGCTGTTGGAACAGTCTGAGCCCTGACTAAGAGGTCAAAAATGACAAATACTGTGCCTGGAGCTTTTCCAGGGAGCTTCTAGGTAAGCAAATACTGACAATTCTTTGGGGATGGGCTTTTTTGGGTAGCTCCAAACTACTTTTGTTCTATTCTGTGGCTGCTAAGCTACTGTTTTCACAGCTACCGTGATGGGGAGGCTGTTAGTTTTTAAGGCTGTCATGAACCTTGGAAAATATGGATGGGAACTGGTCCAGTTAAAATGCCACAATAAATATCATTTGTTTTCCTCAAATAAATGCTCCTCAGATCACTGGAAGCATTTTGGTTAATTTCTAGAGTTCTGCAAAGGTTCACTTTGACAATTTTTTGCCACTACTCTCACTGCTTTTATGGAGGAGTGAGTTTTCCAAGATCTTAACTATTTCGTAAGTGCTTCCCAAGCCCATTTGTTTTTACTGAGTTATTTGTAAGGTCACCTAGTTGCACAACTCCAGTCCTATTGACATAAGAGTGTCTGAATGGCTTCTGCTAGAGGGAGCAGTGTTCAATCTCTTATTTTTGTTTGTTTGTTTGTTTTTAATAATTTGTAGGAGTTCTTAAAATATTCTAGTGAATAATCTTTTGTCATTTTTACCTGTTGCAAAACTTTTACCAGTGTGTGGCTAGTTTCTCTCTCTCTCTCTCTCGTTGTCTTTTAATGACATTCTTACTTTTTTAAAAAAAAATCTTGAAAGTATCAGTATTTTCCTTGATGATTTATGCTTTTGTATTTTATATCTGGAAAATTTCTTCTTACCTTAAGATCATCTAGATTTTGTTTTTTCCCCTAATAAGTTAGTGCTATTGCTGTTCTCATTTCCCACCTGGAATTGATTTGTATGTGTTGTTATTACTGGACTCATTTTATGTTTTCCCACATAGATATTCTGTAGTACCAGTCATATTTATTGAAATGTCAGTTCTCAACTTTTTAAACTGTGGGAACTACTCTGTCCTAAGTCAGTTTTTATGTAGATGGAGATCTCTGTCTAAACTTTCTTGTGTTTCCTAAGTTGTTTTTCTTAACCTTTACCAATATTGCCTTATTCTTCAGTAGCATTTTGACTGAGCTTTTACTTTTCCATGGTGCTTATAGCTCAAATGGAAGAGATCTCACATCTTTAAGTACTGATTCTTCTAAATTATGATATTATAGCATAGGTCTTCTTCACTGTCTTATAGATATACAATTTTCACCATCTAGATCTTAACACATGTTAGATTAGAACTATTCCTAGACACTTCATATTTTTTAAGCTGTTGAAAATGGCATTTAAAAATTATTCCGTAATTGTTGCAGGTATGTAGGGACACAATTCTTTTTTGTGTCACTGTATATATTTTGTTTATTGATTCTGTATCCAGCAAACTTTAAACTCCTTACTTCTAATATTTTACATGTAAATGCTATTGAGTGGTCCATATAGATAATCATGAAATCTATCAGTAGTGACAGTTTTCTTTCTTTCTGACCAATCCTCATGGCTTTGTTTTTTTGTTTTTGTTTTCATTTATTTGTTTGTTTTGACTTCCTGTGCTGGTGAAGACCTCCAGCTAGAAAGAAGTGGTGATAATAGAGCCCTGTGTCTTACTCCTGAGCTAAAGGAAACACTTTCAGCATTTACCATTAAGTATTTTTTATAGGTTTTATGAAGTAAGCCTTTATCAGTCTGAAGTTCACTTCTATTCATAGTTTTATAAGAATTATATTAGTTTTATTTCTTAACATGAATGAATATTGGATTTTATCATGCTGCCAGAAAGCAAGTCCTTTTCATTAAACCTTTTAAAGTAAGTTTTATTTCTCTCTTTCTTAGCAAAGAAGTTTGTGATCCTGATATTGGTGGCAAGATCATAATGTGTCCTCAGTGTGACAAGATTTGTCCATTCTGGAAACTCAATATTACTTGCGAGTCCTCAAAGGTAATTTTTGTTACTCCAAATATTTAAACATAACAAAACAACTGGTTTTCTTCTGCTAATCATTCAAGTGTTACATAGAAATTATACCTTTTTCCCTCTGAGGAATCAGAAAGGTGTTTTTCAGTTAAGCTTCAAACATTCTAGAAGGTAGCATGCAACACAAGTGTTTGTCTCTTGCAAATAATAAATTGAGATCAAAAAGCTTATCTAAAATCTCATGGAGAGTCAATGATGAAATGGAATTGAAACTATTTGGGTATTTCAAGTAATCAAAGCAAAGATCTCAAGCCCAGCTTATTTCATGAACACTTTTTAATAGATAGATTTACTATTATAAGTATTTTCCTTAATTCAAGTGAGTAGAAACTTGTTATTTGTTCTTATGAAACCTGAAATTTGTATGTGTAAAATTTGTGTTTTCTCCCATCAAAGTGTGAAACTATGCTTAATCTAAATATGACCAGCAGGGTCTTTAAAAATCTATCTATATTCATAGGAAAGTTACGTCAGATTCTTTCTACTGTGTTTCCTATTCCTACCCGCTTCCCTTTTCTTCATTCTTCTTTGTCTAATCCTCTGTGAATCCCACCATACTGTATATTCACAAGACTGGGGCCCTTATTGGAATAAGATATATTCCATACATATGTAATTTTATCAAAATGTACTCTACTGTCATATATAACTAAAAAGAACCAATAAAAAACAAAAATATATAAATATATATAAAGAAGGTGTTTGTCTCAAAACATTTCACAAAACACATCTAGCTCCCCTGATACATACAGATGGCTTTTTTTTTGATACTGAGGATTGAACCCAGGGGTGCTTAACCACTGAGCCACATTCCAAGCCCACTTTTACATTTTATTTAGAGACAGGGTCTCACTGAGTTGCTTAGGGCCTCACTAAATTGCTGAGGCTGGCAATCCTCCTGCCTCAGCCTCTGGAGTTGCTCAGATTACAGATATGTGCTTGCAGATGGTCTTGACCTCTTAAAATCCAGCAGGTTTAGGGTAAGCATTGAGACTGGAGGGAGCTTACCACAAAACAATCTGGAAACTCTACAGCAGGAAGAAAGATGGCCAGCTTACTTCACAGCATCTTCCTGACATCTGATATATTATCTCCCTTTATTGTGATCTCTCTATCCCTTTGTCCTGCCACGAGGGTTTTGGAATCATTATATGGCTGTAGAACATTCTGACCTACTTGATGTCAGATTGATTGTAACAATATATTGCTATTGCAGTGATGAGGCTTTATATTTTATACTTTTGAAAACTCTTGTACCAAAATTATTGCTTTTGATATATACAAAAATCCTGTCAGATAGACAGAATAGTTGTTATCTACATTTTATAGATTAAAACACTGAGAATCTGAGAGATTCAACAATCTGCTTAAGATCACTGGCAAAACCAGTAATTGGCAAAGCCAGAAATTGAGAACATATCTACATTTCTTGCCAATACCGTGTTCCTCCCCAGCTGATAGTGGTACCAGGCAGTTCACTCTCAAATTTGGATTTATATTTGAGAAATTATTCCACCACTTAGTTAAGATAATTGCAGGGCATTGTCAACATTTATATTTTTATGCTTAATTATGAATTAAAGTAGATTTAATTGCACAGACCCCCCCCCCAAAAAAACCAACACAAAGTAAAAGACGTGAAGTTATTGAGATACTGCTGCTTTCCAGTCATATTGATTCATAAATTAAAGGTCACTATTCAATATAAATCCTGAGTTCCTGAGTTTCAAGCAAATACCAATACCAGAGGGAAATTATGCTTCACAAAACTATAGGTGGAAAGTCCACTTTCCCTCAGAAGTTCTCTCCCTCATACCCCCCTCCTCCTCTACTCTTCTCTCATTTCTTCTGTTCCACCTACCCATCCTTAGCACATGACTGTCAAATGTCTCTGTGTACACTATCCATTCATTGTTTTGATAAAAAATGAGTCTATTCCAATTTCACTTTCCTGAAGGGTCTCTTGAATCTTGCCAGAGTGATTTATGAAGGGAAGGAAACATATTAAAAAGAATATGAATTAAAGGATGAAATGGAAAATTTTGTTAATATAGTTATTTCTTCCTTCATACATTTATTTATGCATAAGTTTCTACTTCTTTTGAAAAGAGATATTCACTAATTGGTATGTATGCTAAAAGGGTAACAAATTAAAAATGGTAATATAAAATCAGGACCAAGGAAATGAGGAAACAGTGATGTGAACTCATCATGGGGGACTCATAACTGATACTGCTTCTAGTGACAGCATTGAATAAGGGCCTTGGCTTTTGTGGCTAGCAGGGTAAAAGAAAATCATGGTCAGTTCTAATATTTTGTTCTTAGAAATACACTAAGTTACAAAGTTTTGATTTTGTTTCTCTGCAGGAAGAAAGCATAACAAATGGCCTTATGTTTAAGAGTCTCATTTGTTTCCTCTTCTTAAAATTGTCACACCTTCATATGTGGCTCTCTTATCTTTCCTGCTCCATGTGACTCCAAACAGTATGCTGGCTCAGGGCTGCTCTGGCAGCCACCTTGCCATCCTGTGTCACCTTACTAAGCAAGCTAAGCAAGGCTTCTTACCAAGAAAGCCCCTCACTTGCTTTCTCCTCTGCTTCCTGCTTTCATATGGCTCATGGGACACAGAACAGAAAAGCCAGATATCTTATTTTTCTTCCTGGGTTTTTGATTCTCACACATGTGGCAAGAACCATGACTTCATCTGGGCCTAACTCCCCCACAGAGGAGTGCAAGGATGCCCCTTGCCTTGAGCTAGCAGCCAGGGTTATCTTGGCAGTCTTCCTTGCTTCTCTTGTTTTGTTTTGTTTCTCTACCACTGATAGATGTGTTTCCACTGACGTTTTCCTAAAAGTGGGGTTGAGGATTCACCTAGCCAACTCATTCTGGAAGGGCTTTTTCCTTCCAGAGTAGGTAGGGAGAGGTATCAGAGTAAGCAGGGTACTATCTAATAGAGAGAGGCTTGCATTACTTCCTAAAACAGGAGTGTTGTTGGACAGAATCTACAATAACAACAGTATAATATGCAGAACTGTTTTTCATAGGACTTATAATAATATGCAATAAAGGATAAAACATAGCATTAAAAGACAACTTGGAAAAGATGGTTCTGTAAGAGTCAAAGCTAAAAGATTTAAAATGTATGATTTATGGAATCTCCAAACTAGAGAAGTAGGTGGAGAACATTGTTCTTTAACGCAGTCATGCATTTATTGATCTTCTCTTCCTTGAGCTGGATTTTTGAGAAAAATAATTGGTTGAGACAATTTAGAATTATGCTTTTAGATCAGGGACTATGTGGATGATCAAGGGAATATCTGTGTGCTTTGGAAACCAGATGAATGAGAAGGTAGTTGGGTGTATATATTCTTTCAAGAAAACAGAGTAACTAATGTTTTTATATACATAGTTTATCGCTTCACATGTGTATAAAGGGTAACCAGAAAAAATTACCTAAAACAAAGTAGACTTTCTACTTAGAAGCAGCTTTGAATTCTCTTTGGTATTTGAAAGCTTTGATTTTTTTTTTAAACATCTAGCTTCTTTTTCTGTTCAGTTCCCATCTTTTCATCTGATTTATTGTGAAATAGATATAAGCTTGTCACTTTTCCCATTATTTTATGGATTTTTTAAAGAAATGTAAAAATGCTAACAAAAACTAGTAACCAACTAAAAATTTTCCAGGAAATCATAGAGGAAAAAAGGGTATCTATAAACTAGCAAAGAGATCAAATTTAGCAGAATTAGTGAATAGGGTCGTCTTTGGCCAGATGTTACCAGTGATGATCAGTATACTCATTGTAATGTTAGCAAACACACCTGTATATCTTTTATCCCAGTGAAAGTGTCTGTCAGCCAAAGTAGAAAAACCATCCTTGGGTTTGAGGGAGCAGAGCTCCCCTGGAGGAAAGCCATCTCTAAATAAACCCCAACTTTGTGCTTCTTTGAACAAGAAAATTAGGCATTCTTGAACTTATCATCTGAGGAGGTGGAATGATGATAAGATGCAAATCATGAAGCTAAAACTTGCTTAGAGGGCATTGTATTCATAGATCCACATGCTTCTTCCTCACATTCACAATGACAGCTCATATAAAGAGAACATTTTTCAAGGCAGAAGGAGTCTTAGTAGCCGCACCTGTTTCTTTAGTGCAATGTGGAAAGATTCCATTGGAAAATGCACTCAGGTTAATATCGCAAAGGGTGTTTGCTTTTAAAAGAATGAGAAATTCTACCCACGTGTATATAGTTCACATGGTGATTGTTAAACGAGGTATTATCTTTAGAAAGAACTTCAGAATGCAGAAATACAAAACTGAGTCTTTACTGAACTCTAATATGTGAAAAACTTGATTCATTTGTACGTTATATATTTTCCAGAAATTGTGCATCTTTGACAGTTTTGGAACCCTGGTCTTTGCAGTATTTATGGGAGTATGGGGTAAGTTATTTTCATTTGCACTAAATTATGCATTAAATTAATAGTATTATACAGTTCTACACAGGTCATCAAAGTTACCCACTTTTAGGATCAATTTATTACCTAAGCTTCAGCACCCCTAAGAACTCCATTTATAAGTCTGATGCCCTTGTGTCAGTTAGTTTTTATTATTAAAAAAAAAAAACAAACTTCAAAATACAGTGGCTTAAAACAACAAACCTTATTTCTCATTTTATTATTTCTCACAATATATGAATCAGCTTGAAGGTTCTTTAGGCTTGGGGTGTTCATCTGATCTCTGCAGTGAGCTGGTGGCTCCCCTGAGGGTACGTGGTCTGGTAATTACAAACCTAGTTAGGTCTTTCGGGCTCAGCTGGGAAGGCTTTCCTCTGTTCCATATGGTCTCTCATCCTCAAATAGGCTAACCCTAGATTCTTCGCGTGGTTTCAGTGTTCCCAAGAAAAGAAAGATGCATAGGCATTTTTAAGACTGTAGTTGAATCAAATTTGCTAACGTCCCTTCACATAAAGCAAGTCCTGTGGCCAAGCCAGCAATTCATGTGGGAGAACTAACCCCACCCATGCCTCTTATTAAACTAGGTACTAGTTTAACATAGGGCTCATATTTCACCAGAACCCATTGTAGATTCAGTATTCCTTATCCAAAATGCTTGGGATTAGACGTGTTTCAGGTTTCAGAGAATTTTTAATTTTTTTTCATATTTTTGAATGTTTACATAGACTTTACCAGTTGAACATCCCTAATCCAAAAATCTGAAATCCAAAATGTTCCACAATCTGAAGGTTTTTGAGCATGTCAGTGCTCAAAAAGTGTCAGATTTTGGAGCCCTTCAGATTTCAGGTTTCTTTTTTTTTTTTTTTTTTTTAGTTGTAAATGGACACAATGTCTTTATTTTATTGCTTTGTATGTGGTGCTGAGGATCGAACCCAGGGCCTCATGCATGCGAGGCAAGCGCTCTACCGCTGAGCTACAATCCCAGCCCCAGATTTCAGGTTTCTCAATGGGAGATGCCAGCCTGTATTGTAAGAGTCCCCACAGCTACGATCCATCCAAACTTTTCTAAGGGATTGGGGGTAAGGAGGAAGCAGCAACACCAGGTTTATGGGTACTATTTCTTCCTTTTCTATATGTGTGAATATTTAATAAGTATGTACTACTCTTATAACAACAAATGCCATGTAATATGTAAAAAAGATATAATCCTAAGTAAGTCTGGTGTAGGAATTTGAACACTTTTTTTTTTTATATATAACATCATTAAGGAGGCAATTATTTTCTTTAAGTGAAGATTTTTAAATGTATGATGTAAATGTTCTAACATGGGGGAAACATTTCATTTTCCAAAGATAAGTGCATTTCCAGCTTCATTGTGAGTCAAGGGACCCAGACAGTTCAGTTAATACAAGGTGGAGAAAGGGACTGAACCAAGTCTCAAGAAAAGAACACATCGCTACATGCAGCTCGCAGAAACAGTTATTCACAGGTGTCCTAACAGTGTGTCTCTTTGGCAGTGGTTGTGCCTTCAAAGGGTCACAAAATGGCCAGTTTTTTGTACATTTTTTTCAGATGTTAGTTGCTACTCCTGGCCAAAGTGAACTATACTGTGGCCAAGCTTATCCAATGAGTGATATTATCATTCAGACGTTTAGCATGTTTTTACCTAGACCACACTCTGGCAAATATTTGACACAGAAGCATAAATATCACATTCATATGTTAGTATCCTCTGTGCCCCTCCATTGCTTTTAAAATGAGAAATTTTACCTACGTATATATACCCACATTTTTTTCCCAACAAGAATTTAGGTGCTGAACACCTAAATCTGAAATCCAAAATGCTCCAAAATATGAAATGTTCTTAACTGTGCACTTTAACTGTTGTCTTTGCCAGAGTCTCAGCACTGATTTATAACCTGCCAGATTCCAACACATCTGTTGACCTCTGTATACTAATGGATGCTGATCATCCTAACTAAAGATGATATTTTAAATTAAGAAAAAAAAATTGTGTGTATTAATTTTCACTCTGAAAAGACAAAGTTCAAATTTCCTAGCTAACCTTCTTCCTTTTTCTGATCATTAACTGCACCATGTTTAGAGAACTTCCTTATGCATTGGGCTGCTGAATTTACCTCATCTCATTTTAGAATGCCAAAAACATTTCAGCACTGCTTGCAACATCATGTATATATCTTTAAGGATATGTATGTATGATGGACTCTTTAAGTGCTTTATGTTGTTTTCCTTGTTACTTCTGCCTTATGAGAGCTACTGCTGTGAACCTCGTTATAGAAATCTGAAATTGCAGAACTGAATAGGTGGGAGGCTTATGTGAGGTTATTCATATCATCACCATCATATTCCTGGAGCATCTCTTTTGTACCCAGATGCGTATGGCACTTATTTTCCTCCTCTTTGGAAATTACAAAAGTTAAGGGTAGAAAACCTTTTGTAAGCAATGTACTACAAATCGTATACTTATCTGAAAAATGTTGACCCTTTTAAGCCACACTAGCGCAACAGATCGCGCTGATTGTGGAGTCCTGAATGCCACCCATGGCAGAAATAACAGTGCTGAGCATATCCCATCCTGCCCATCCCTTGCTGCTTCTGACCTGCTTCTACCTGGTTCTCCCTGGCTCAGACTCTTGGCTGCATGACAGTAGTTTTTAATTTTTACATTTGAGGACTGACTTTTAAATGGGGCCTCGTAATTTCCAGAAAAACGCTGGACACCTGGCTCACTAAGGATCCAGGGAATCAGGAAGCCTACCTAGCTGCACTTGGGGATGAGGAAACAGCTGGCATAACTGTCAGTTTCAAACTGTGCTGCTCCTACAGGTCCACAGCAGCAAAATGACACAGCTCCTGCCACCCCTGCCTCTGTTTCCTTTTTTTTTTTTTTTGGTACCAGGGGTGCTTAAACACCTTTTTTATATTTTATATTTTTTTATATTTTTTATATTTTAGTTATATTTTAGTTAGAGACAGGATCTGCCTGAGTTGCTTAGGGCCTCGCTAAATTGCTGAGGCTAGCTTTGAACTTGCAATCCCCTTGCCTCAGCCTCCTGAGCCACTGGGATATAGGTATATACCACCACACTTGGCTTTATTTCTGATTTCAGTGATACAGATGCATCTGATTAGCATCTTAAAAATCACTTCCAGAATCCTAACTTTAAGAGTCTAAAACTATAATTGTTAACCTTCTGACCTTAAAGTTAGGAACATACAGTAAAGGCTGAGCAAGCCAATCTGCCTTTAAGCCTTTGTGAATAATAAGGTTGGGATAATTTGAAGACCTATTAAAATATCCTGGATCTTCAGTAAACTATTGTAGCAACCACAACCTCCCCATCTACCAGAGTATGTCTCTTGTCCTTATACATTGAAGAACATCACCCTACCAACACTATATTATCTGAACCTCTTTTTTGTGTATGGGTGTCTGCTTCATCTCATGCATACTTCTTTAGATGAATGAAAATCATGAGTAAGAGGAGAAGCTATTTTTGATTCCCAAGACCCAGACAACCTTCCCTTTTCTCTTATTATATGTTGGTTCAAGAATTCTAACTGCCTCATCAACTAGAGCCTCCTGGTGTGTGGTTTGCTATGCAGTGCTCCCTTTTGGAGTTCTACTAATTATCTTATTGCAAGGTGAGAGAACAGAAGATGCAGAACAGGAATTCCTGTCTGTGACCATGCACATTCACCCCAGTCTGGGACACAGGGCATTGTGAGTCAGCACTGACATGGCCCAGTAGTACTCCAAAATACTGAGTGAACAGTACCTTCCACAGACACCAGAGATTCCTCTGCTGCAGGTGAAATGAGGAACCCAAACTCCCTTGAAGTGTTTGCCTTCAAACCTGGGGATTTGCTAAAAACTCATCATTTTTTGCCAAGTCGTTTCTTGCTGACGTTGCACTCTTAATTACTTACCAGGCAGAACTGCTCCTAAAGTTCAGGATTTGGTAAACCTCAGCCTTTTTGTCCTTTATACACAAGTTCAGGCAGGAGGGAAGTATCCAGCATTCTTTTCTTACGATTGAATAGAATTACTTGTGTGGTTTTTTTTTTTTAATGAGAAAAGCTAAGTTTATTTTCATGAATCATGGACACTGTGTAAATGACAGGATTTTAAAGATGAAGAAAATGACACTCAAGTAGATTAAACAAATTACCTGAGGCCACATAGACAGAAAGTGACAAGCAAAGAATAAGAGCTCTGCAAATAATTTGGCTGTTCTCAGCCTTTGGACCATTGACAAAATGCAGTATATATTAATAAATTTATAGCAAGCTTTAGAAATATACAAAAATCTTTAATTGAATTAGTTGCATTATTATGTTTGGAGCTATGTAAAAATATAAATGACTTAATGTGGAATCTATTTTCTTGGTTCTACCTCATCTGACATAGGTATAGCTGCTTCTTTCTGTAACAGGATTTAAAAAAAAAAAAGAGTCTTCAGTATGATTTTAACAAGCTTATGAAATCAGTGCCAGTTTGTTTAGTTTGTGCCTATAGGTGCCTCAATGCCATATTAGTCTGTTTTCCATTGCTATAACAAAATACCTGATGCTGGGTCATATGTAAATAAAAGTGGTGTATTTAGTTCACAGTTTTACATATTCAAGAGCACAGCACCAACATCTGCTTTGCTTTGGTGAAGGCCACCTTTGCAGTGTCACATGGCAGATGGCATCATAGCAGGGGTATGTGTGAGAGGTGAATCACAAAGCCAAAGATCAGGGTGGGGCCGATGTTGCTCTTTTATAACAACCCACTCTCTTGGCAACTAAGTGGAGTCCCATGAGAACTATTTAATTCCTCCCAAGGGAAGAAGTCACAATAACTTCATCACTTTCCACTAGGCTCCACCTGTTGAAGGTCCCACCACCTCCCAACATCACCACAGTGAAGACCAAGCTTCCAACACACAATCTCTTGGGGGACAGACTCAAACCAAAGAAGGTGCCAGAGTGCAACAAGATTTTAGTGTCCTTAATCACAATTTCCTCTAAAACAATAGTTATATACAAAGAGTATATGTGTAGTCTGTGAGGCAGGAGAGGGTATATGGTGATTCCTGCATTCTGTCTACCCTGGACTTGGCTTAGCATCAAGGTGCTAAGAACTGACTATGACCTCACCAATAAACTCAGATTCTCCAGGGCATGTTCTCCATCTCAGGTTACCCAGGCTTCCTGCTAGGTACATGGGAGTGGGGGATTGGAGGGCCCAAGTAGAATAGTAGAGCAGAGAGTGGTGGAACATGGACAGCTATGCACAGAGGGGAGCACTGGGTATTAACTGGATCTTATGATTGGATGGTTCCACAAATGGTGGGGATGCCTCCAGTATCTGGAATGGTTTCCTTCAATTTGTTCAATGTATTCAGCCATTAAGCACTTGCTGTGCCCTAGTGCTTCAGATGTGAACAAAACCAAAGCCCTGCCCTCTTGAAGGTGATAAGAATTTTCATGGGCATGATATACTGCAAACCTAGAAGCAGGTATGCTTTGAAGAACAGAAGAGGGGTTGACAGGGAATTGAGTGTGCTCTGTTTGAGAGAATGCACACTATCATTCAAATGATTTTGTAGTTACAGGTGGGGGATAGAGTTGAGAACACTTCAGGTGTGGGGAACATGGACAGATATGCACAGAGGAGAGCACTGGGTATTAACTGAGTCTTATGATTACAATCTTAGCAGTATAATACTTGGATAAATGAAAGTAGGGGTCCTCTGATGGAGAAGATGGATGTGTGCTGGGAAATGCAGAGGTAAGGGGCTTTAGTAAGTGGATGGCATATGTCATGTTGCTTATGGGTCATATGGCATATGTGTCCCATGGAGGGTTTGCACAGTGGTGGCTCGTATTTCCCAACAGGGGTCTCTTTGGGGCATGTCTCTCACATGAGGCCAGCATGAGTCAGATGGGCAGCAAGACCAGCCAGTCACAGCTCCATGTACATAATTACCTAGTGCCCTAAAGGTTTTCATCCCAATGGCAAAGAGGCAGATTCTTACCTCATTTCCTCCTGAACAGGGACAAGGGCATCAGTGGCTGGGAAGCTTCTCAGTTATGGAGCCATTGCTCTGCACACCAACACTCAACAATTTGAGCCCAATTCCAACTCCAGATTATTCCTACTCTAACTGACTAGGGAAGTAGAAGTCAGAAAACACTGCTGGGAAGTGGGTGCTATGAAGCGTTTCAGTTGTCTTTACCATTGGGAATATTGAGTTCATGCCACATCCCAAGATTTCCTCCTACATCTCAGGCTGCAGGACTGCATTCTGTATTCCAGCCTCTCCACCCTCCACTCCAGTGGTTCTCAACCTAGCCTGCTTATTAGAGTTCACACACACACACACACACGTGCGCGTGTGCACACACAGACAAACTATGCTCACGCCCCATTCCAGACCAATTAAATCAGAATCTCAGGAGTGGTACCTGGGCTCAGTATTTTTTAAAAGCTCCCCAAGTGCTTCTCATGTTCAGCCAAGGCAAGAATTACCGCTCTACATACACCTCATTTAGTGATCTCATCCACTCGAAGTCAGGCTCCAGCTGACACTTAAAACAATGAAAATTCCTGGTTCCACCCAGATCTTCTCCTACATTTTAGACTGGGCATCTGCCTACTGGACTCTTCTCCCCAAGCAGCTCACAGGTACCTGATCATAACAGAACCAACTATCTTCTCAGATTTGCTCCTTTCTCTACCATTCTGACATGGAATGAAAGATATTGCACAATCCAGAAACCTGGATGCATCCTTGACTTCTTCCTGCCCCTTCTATCATACCTGCCCCCAGTCTGCCTACTCAATATCCCTCAAATGTGCTGCCTCCTCATGCACCTGCCAGTCAGTGTCCCTGCCTCTAGTTTCACTCTAGACCACCTTCAGAGTCTCTTTCCCTTTAGGTTCCAATCTCAACTCTTTCAGGCACACAGAGCCCTTTGTAATGTACACCAGCAGTTCCCCCACCTGGCTGTCCATCTTCTGCATCACACCTAACACTTAAAACCGGACCATTTGTCCTGGGACATACCTGGCATTCTAGCCTCACTGTCTTGTTTTTGTTTTTGTACTGGGCTTGAACCTAGGGCACTTTACTGCTATATCCCCAATCCTTTTTAACATTTTGAGACCAAATCTCATATTGCTGAAGGTCTTGGTAAGTTACTGAGACTAGCCTTGAACTTGCTATCCTCTTGCTTTAACTTCACTAGGATTACAGGTGTGCATCACCATGCCTGGCTCCTCTTTGCATTTTCATGTGCAGCTCCCTGGCAGGAAGTGGCTTTAATTTTCCACCTACCACCACCTTTACCCAATCAGCTCAGTTATCCCAAGGCTCAACACAGTGGTCTCTCCTCTAGAAAGGACAGTTAGCTATTCTGGCTGTGCACCCAGAGCAACCTGTGCTCACCTTTATCATGGCCCTCTGAAGAGTCTACCATACCTGTCACACCCATGCACCTAGAAGCTCCTTTAAGAGAAACTGTCTTGTTTCTCTTTATTCTCTTCATATAGTGAACAGTTGAAAAGTATTTGTGAATAGAACAGAATTTCTGTACAGGAACAGCTTAGGAGCAGCAGTCAGGAATGGCCAAGGAAATTTCTCATGAAACTGCATCTTCAATTTACATTTAATGTTCTTATTTAGTAGTTTGAGTTACAAATTCTAAAAAATGATTCTTAAAAACTTGTTCATGCTTACACAAAATTGAGAGAAAATTAGCTTTCCACATGGAAGATGTTATATTAACTTATTTGGAGAGTACTAAAGCACTCCTTTCTCCCCTAACCTCATAGGAAGGGAGGAAGCAAGAGAGAAAAGGGGTGTAGGGAAAAGCAGATTGGAGGACGAATCAAACTGCTTTTGAATTATAGTGTTATTTGTGTTTTTAGTGGGCAAGAAAGTGCTGGTATTAGAGCGTTCGCAGCTGCCCTCCTAATACCTTTCCTGTAAGCTAGTCTGCTTCATAATTTGTATAAATTATTGTTTTATGTAAAAAGGAAAGTATTTTTCCCTTTAAAATACCAGTATCACCTATAAATTAGATTCTGTTTATCAGGTACAAAAGTGTTATGAGTAAAATTAATCAGGATGGATTTCTGAAACGTCCCTCATAACTGAAGATCCACATGCTCCTGCTCTCTTCCTTCATTAGTTACCTTGTTTTTGGAGTTTTGGAAGCGGCGCCAGGCAGAACTGGAGTATGAATGGGACACTGTTGAGTTACAGCAGGAAGAACAACCCCGGCCCGAATATGAAGCCCGGTGTACTCATGTGGTGATAAACGAGATTACCCAGGTAAGGACTTGGATGCACTTAGGTGCAGTTTAGTCTGTTTACTGCAGTGCTTCTCCACCTTGGCTACACACTGGAATCACCTGAGGAGTTTTAAAAATACTGATGCCTGAGTTCTATCACCACATACTCTGAGGGTACACTTAGTAGCCTGGGTATGTTTTGGGCATAGAGATTTTTTTCTCTGAAGCTCTTCTAATTGATTCTATTGCTCAGTCTGGATGAAGATACTTGGAGCCATGAAAATAGGGGACAAATATTGTCCTTTCTTATGTAATAGAGATGAAAATGCCAGAAGAAAATTCGACTGTGACATAGGTGTATGAGGAAAGATGCTTTGGTTTTTATAGTTTCTCATTTTTCCACATGCACTTCATTATAGTCCCATATTCGTCCTAAATTAACCGCCCCTTTATCTTGCACTAAGCCTTAGTTATTGCTCCACCTTCTGGTTGGGATGTACACAGAAAAAAGGATGGATGAAGAAGGGAAACATTTATTGAAGTCCAACCATGTTCAGGCACTGTGCTAGGCATTTTACATCATTGGAAAAGCAGATTTGCTGCTGCCATTACTGCTGCAGAGATAAAAAATAAAACTATAGATCTCTCTGTGTATATGCCAAAGCTCCTGGAAAGTGATTTTTGAGTCTGCTGCATTATTGCTTCTTTCCATCAACACAGGAAATTTAGAGCTGATTGTGCTCAGTCATCAGCATTAGGACAGTAGGTTCAGAATACGAATAGCTCTTGGAAAGAAAATGCTTTCACCAAGAGCAGCTGAGAATGTCCAACTATAGATTTCATAAATTGAATCAGATATTTACAGAATGTTGGCACTAAAAGGGACTGGAGGGAGCAGTTCAACCTCCTCATCTTATAAATGGGAAAAAAATGAGGTTCGGTTATGAATAGAAGGTGACATTTGTCTCCTACAATGTAACAAGCTTCAAATAATCCCTGTCATGAATAGTTATTGCTGTTTACTAGAGAAGACAGGTCAAAGCATGTGTTGACAGATTATATGTTCAGAAAGGAAAGCTGATACTTAAACAAAATTAGACATGCATAAAGTGGGTACTGAAAAAATAAAAGCTTTATAGTATCAGCAAGATTGAAAAATACTAATGACCATTTGGGCATTTAAACCTATCCATTTTATATTTAAAATTGCCAACAATTCAACAAGTCAAATTTCCACTGAAATGTTGCTTGTTAAGAAATTGCAAATGAAGCTTCACTTTCCTTTATATTTCTTCCTTATTTCATTTTTGTTGTTAATGTATCCTGCATTGGTTTAGAAAGACTGTGGTCCAGTGATAAAGTCTCAGGAATGAGACTGCCTGAGTTCTGGCATGAACACATCAACTTGCTAGTTGGGTGATCTGGGACAAATTATTTAACTTCTCTGTACCTCAGTTTCCTCATCTATAAAACAGGGATAATAGAGTTGCTTCTGTGTCACTGTAGTAAGGACTAATTGGGTTTATGTGTAAAACCCACTTAGAATAGTACCCAACACAGAGTGTACACCATGTATTTTCATCTAGTAGTATACTGGTAAATCATGAGGAATATTGATTTCTTATCTTAATTTAAATTTACTCTTATAAAGTATAAAATGAAGGGGCTGTGATTGTGGCTCAGTGGTGGAGCACTTGCCTAGCATGTGTGAGGCACTGAGTTCGATCCTCAGCATCACATAAAAATAAATAATATAAATGTATTTTGTCTATAACTAAAAAATATTTTTTAAAGTATAAAATGGAAACTAAAAATTCGTCAAATTAATATATAAAGCTCACCCAAGAAACACATACTGGAAAGCTAGTATTTATAGACACTTTTTGTCTCCCTGGGCTCTGTACTGTTGTCATGGTCATTTTCAAAATCCAAGACAAGCCTGGGAATGTCAGCTTTACAGCTTGGCACTGACAGGTGCCTAGATTCCTAAGTACAGGTCATGGCAGAAAAACAATTTATTACTCATGCATACATGTTCCAAACACTGTTATAAAAATATATACTGCACATGTCTTGTTGTGTGTCTGTTTGAAATTATTAACAAAAAAATGTGCAATCATGAGCAGACTATACCTATAAATTAATTTATTTAAAAATTAAGATTTACTGACAGATTGGGAGAAAAGTAATTGTATTGGAGTACTTCTCTTGACTAAATTTTTTTTCATTTTCTTTTCTTTTCTTTTTTTGATTAGGAAGAAGAGCGCATTCCCTTCACTGCCTGGGGAAAGTGTATACGGATAACCCTCTGTGCAAGTGCTGTCCTTTTCTGGGTAAGATTTTGTCTCATGAGTGTGTGCTGGTGCGTGTGCGTGCACACACAATTTTCTGAGGAATTTATTTTTTTATTACATAATAAACTTTTCAGTGTCTAATTTTAAATATTAAGGAAACTAAAGTCTAGAAACTGTGTGGCCTCAAGAGATGCTTGTAGGGAGCTGCTTAGCTACCACCTGGAGTGACAAGGCTTCAGACTACCTTATCTGTCCTCACAGGTTCTTCAAGTTCCTTCCACCTCATTTGTTTAAATCAGGCCAGGGGTTCAGTATTTTCCAGTTTCTAGTGAGGAGACCAAATGGGAGGCATTAAAAATTCTAAAACTTGCCAATGTCAACAACCAAAATAAAATGTCTAGGAATATCCTTAGCAGAAAGAGAATAGGAATGTAAAAAATAAAAAATCAAACCACAAAACCTACAGGAAGACATGAAAGAAGTCTTAAAAATAATTTTAGATGAAAGGACAGTTTCTATAATGCAAGAACTTACTAAATTAGTTTTGGGTTTATTATTAATAAAAACATACTAATAATATAATTTAGTGGGAGTTTTATTGGCTCAAGAAAAGCAGATTAGATGATAGGACGTGAAGCCCAGAAATAGGCTCTGGTATCAGTAATTTAATATATCAGAAGGGAGACATAAATCTGTGGGATAAGTAGAGATTGTTCAGTAAATGGTAGTAGAATACTTGTTAGATGTTGGAGGGAAAAATAAAAGTTAAAGCCATATTTTGAACCACACACTATAATAAGTGTGTAATATGTAATATTTATAACATAAATAATGTATTTACCAAAGAAAAAATATAGTGAATAATAAGCATGAAAAAATAGTCAAACCACAATAGTAATTAAATCAGTGCACATTAAAATGAGATACAATATTTTGCCTTTCAAACATGTCTCAAAGTCTGTGAGGATGAGGTTATTCTCATGTTGGGATCCTGGATTTTACATTGTTCCAGCCTTCCTAGAAAGCAGTTATGCCATACATATCAAGAATTCCCAGAACTCATATGCTTTAATCCACTAATTTAGATTTTAGAAACTTGTAATCAATAAATACTTCAAAATGGCAAGTAAGATTTCTTCAGACATTTATCAACATTTTATGCACACATTCACACACATATGCCCACATGAATATTTATTCTTAACCAAACATCCTACTTCAAACCGACCATAGAGTGGAATATTGTACAGTCGTGTAAAAGCACACTCATGAAAATATTTTATAATGCATAAAAATACCTATGGTTTATGATAAGTTTAAAGGAAGGATAAAACATGTAAAGTGGTTTTAAATATGCAAATAGTACATAGTTCTGAAAGAATTATGCCCATATATGAATAGTAGGTAAATTTTCCTATTTTTCTTTATTTTTATGGGGTTAAGTCTTTCAATTGTAGGTGACAAAATCAATCTCCAGATGGTTTAAACAGAACAAAAAGGAGGAAGGTGGGATTCATTGGTTCTTGAGCTAAAAATTCCAGGTTGGAGGTGTGGCTTCGGTCAGGGGAGCTACTGCAGCCTAACTAGCATCCGAGTCTGTGTTTTGCTCTGTCTTCCGTCTGTCCCAGGTGACTTGCCAGTGTGGTGGGTCAAGGTACTGCCTTATGGTGGCAAAATAACTGCAGCATTTCAGATCCCACATCACATCCAAGCAAAGAGGGGTCTTTTTTAGTGGCTCCTCTGTGGATAAAGGAAGCTGCTTCTTCCCATGGACACTAACAGTTGTCTCCTCACACTGAGTGGCTCTTACTGGGTTATATATCAATCCCTGAATCAGTGGCTATGGCCAGTCGGAGGGGAACATACTTGTCTCAATCCAGTCAGAATCTGACTCTGGAGCACTGGGTGGGGGCAATCCTACACACACTCCAGGGCTGATAGAGTAAAGTTAGTCCCCCCACAGCAAAATATGGGTTTTCTTCTAGGATAGTGAACAGATCCAGGCCAGCCAAAGCAAGTTTCCATTACAGGGTACTTCCAAATGTTCTACAGCGAGTACATACTATAGTGTATTAAAGCTAAAATCAGAAAAGTTAAGTAAAAAACTTGAAGGAGAACAAAAGGCTTCCTCATTCCTATGAAGAAATATTGAACATATTCATCATCCTGAAGAAATTTGGAAACATATCAAATTTGTACAGCCATGGGAGGCAGTACCATGTAAGGGTCAGCGTGTTTTAGAGTCTTTGGGAATCCCAGTTCTTTCACTTCCTAGATGCTTAATCTTGAACAAATTGCTTACTCTCTGCCGGCCTCTATTTCCTCATCCATGAGAGAGAGAATACTACCTACTCCAGAGGTCTGTTACGAGACATCAACAAATACAAATGTGCTGAGGTGAACAGTAAGCACTTAAAGACTGCTGTTAGAATTACTTAAAAATTATCAAAATATTTATGGAGGTAATTTTTAGAATTACATAATATTTAAATGGCCTGTACGTATTGTGCTAAGCAAGGGAGACTCAACATCTCCACTTTCCCCCACCCTAAGCTATTTTTTTTTACATACAGACACACAAAGATCTTGTTTATTTCATGAGTTTCTAAATACTATATATGAAAACGTGACCATCATGATTACTAATTTTTGGTTTATTTCATGAGTTAAGACTTACATGTGAAGGAAAGGATAATGCCTTCTCTATAAGCAGATTATTGCTTAAAACACAAAAACATCTTCTTAACACTTTGGTCACCATCATCATAGGTAGTATTTCTATAGTGCTTTTCATGTGCCTTGGCTTAATGTTCAAAGTACTTTTTAGTTTATATTTACTTATTTATTTTTTGATACCGGGGATTGAACTCAGGGATACTCGACCACCGAGCCACATCCCCAGCCCTATTTTGTGTTTTATTTAGAGACAGGGTTTGAGTTGCTTAGCACCTCACTATTGCTGAGGCTGGCTTTGAACTTGCAATTCTGTTTCAGCCTCCCAAAGTGCTAGGATTACAGGCGTGCACCACCGTGCCCCGCTCAAAATGTTTTTACCTGTACTAACTCACTGCATCCTCCATAATTCTACAAGCTAGGTGCTGTATTATGCCCATTGTACAGATGAGGAAACTGAAGCCCCAGAGGTGAATTTGTATTAGATTTTTGGGGTAGTGGGAGAGCTGGGATTCTCATGCAGGAGTCTGGCTCCAGGACCACCCTGTAATCACTCCCTATACTGCACTCTGCAGGTGAAAAGCAGCCTCTCTCCATTACTGCCAACACTATGACATGATTTACTTGGTCCTGAAGTTTCCATTCTCTGTATCTTTTCTCATTTGGGGGATGCCTCATGAGCAGACACATTAATGACATGATTCTGGAGTCTATCCAAGAAAATAGATGTATGGAAAACAGCTTAAAGATACCTTTCCAACAACATCTAATATGGTATATCAAGTTAGGGAAAAAAATCACGGGCCCTTTAATGTGACCAGTGACCAGAGAGAATCAGCTTACTGAAAAACAAAATGCTTTTATGTACAAAATATGCTTTAGATACCTGCACTGATGCTGGGACTAAGTCAAAAATGCAGAGTATCAGTGAAAAAAAAAAGTCTATGGAAATGCAGGTATGAACAACTGCTAGTTTGAGACCAGAGTAGGGAAAGCATAAGCAGCTTTTGTCAGCAGAGACAGTTCACAATGGGCACCTCTGGGCCATCTTCATGGCTTGTCCAGAACCTCTCTTGATTCTGTGATTAAGACAGAAGCTAGTACTGTTTACCTTTGAGCTGGTGACAGGTTCTCTGTTGCAAGAAATCATATCTTTTTTTTTTTTTAATAGACATTTGTTTTATTTATTTATTTATACGTGGTGCTGAGGATCGAACCCAGGGCCTCACGCATGCAAGGCAAGCGCTCTACCGCTGAGCTACAATCCCAGCCCCAAGAAATCATATCTTCTTAATGAACCATTACTCAGCAAAACCTCACAAATTTCTAATCTAAATCATTCAGTAATTGTAGTAGAAGGAATATTTCATCGATTCTCTGATCACAGACACTTTTTCCTTCTACCTTAACATACTAGTAGTTATTCAATTTTATGCTGTTGAGAACATTCTTTTTTAATAAATAGACCTTCTTTTCTAGAGCAACTTTTATGTTTATAGAAAATTTGTGTAGAAAGTACAGCGAGTTCTTACATCCTCTTTCAACATCTTATATGTGGGTGTACGCCCTTTTTTATTTCCATCATTCCTTTCCCTTTCTCATGCCCTATTTTCCTCCTCTCTTGAGGCATTTGTGAGATTCATGTCATTTGCACATGTACCTTGTTAAATAAATGTGCCAATTTTTAACAGTAAAAATCTGATCACTGCTAAGTCTCATGCTGCTGTTGATTGTGCTTTCAGATCCTGTTGATCATTGCTTCGGTTATTGGAATTATTGTCTATCGGCTCTCAGTGTTCATTGTATTTTCTGCAAAACTTCCCAGTACCATCAATGGGACAGACCCAATCCAGAAGTACCTGACTCCACAGACGGCCACGTCCATCACTGCTTCCATCATCAGCTTTATCATTATCATGATTCTGAACACCATATATGAAAAAGTGGCCATCATGATTACTAATTTTGGTAAGGTCCTGCCCTAGCTTAGGCAATTTCTGAGACATTTTTAGAACCTTAGTAAAAATAGAGACTGAATCTTTTATCCATCTCAATTCCTGGAGATTACGATTTTTAGGAACTTTGAAGTGTAAACATATTTTCTGTAGCCTGTATGGGAAAAGAATTATCAACAGCTTTGTATTAGTAAGAGGGACAAAGCAAAGACAATCATTATACTGTCCAAGCTCTGTGTAAATAGATCAGTGCTGAATAATATTTTCAATTACATTTGATCATGTACTCTATTGTTGAAAGTAAATAGTTTCTTTATTGCAAATAAGTGGAATAAGGTCATGGTTCCAGTGGCAAATACACTCGTCGTGGAGAGGACAAGCAGTCGCACTCCCGCTGTCTAACCCCCTACTGTTCATATTACTATAATGCTCAGCATTTTGTAATAACTGTTCCTTGCCCCTAATTTGTATCCCAGGCAGCTGCTTAGTGACCAGAGTTAAGTGCTTTCCACACCCTGCATACATCTCTGAATGGACTAAGTGGTCATCTAAGAACAATCAGACTGCTTTAGATTCCAAACTAGAAGGATGACCTGTTTTCTCTTCCCTCATGTCTCTAGCAAGTTGTCTTCAACAGACCTACCTTACTGCAATTCAGGAAGACAAAAGAATATCACTTGGCAGGCAATTCAAAAGTAGCGTTCTGTCAGTTTAGATCTAAGATAGTCCTTGTCCATTTGATAAAATACTACTTGTTAATTTTAAGGAATCATTGAAAAACAAAGCTGATGTGTACACATACACACATACACACAAACACACATTTTTCCATGTGGGATATTGCATTCTGTGGTGAGAACTCTTATAACAATGTGTAAACTTGGAATCAACACAGTGGCTATATTAAGGAATTGTAAACAGCTTAAATGAAAACAGTGTGAATTGTATTTTTTTCCAACATGTTAATTCATGTATCAGTGTTTTTGATTAGAGTTTCAAAGGCGTTCACAATCTTAAAATATTTTTTCTGCTTTATTTTGTTTTAATTGCAGAACTCCCAAGGACTCAGACTGATTATGAGAACAGCCTAACCATGAAGATGTTCTTATTCCAGTTTGTCAACTACTACTCTTCATGCTTCTACATAGCATTCTTTAAGGGCAAATTTGTGGGCTACCCAGGAGACCCAGTGTATTGGCTGGGAAAGTACAGAAATGAAGAGGTATGAGAATAGAATCGTATTCTTTTTACAGTTTAAGCTGCATCATGTTTTCCTCTCAGTTACCTAATGAATAGTTTCCTCATTTTTTTTTTAATGTTTTTAGCCTAGACAGAATAACTATCAGAAAAATAAAATTACTGACTGTATTCCCAGTTACACCTATTTATAATCTAAATGAGATTTTCTTTTTAATATTCCAGTGTGATCCAGGTGGCTGTCTCCTTGAACTTACTACTCAACTGACAATAATCATGGGAGGAAAAGCAATCTGGAATAACATACAAGAAGTCTTGCTTCCGTGAGTATTAGATAGTGTAGCTTCTTGGGTAACAGGCAGGAGGTCCGTCAGCCCACCCAGTGAAATAATTTACCTCATAGCCACATAGCTGCATGTCCACCTCTAAAATGGATTAAAATCTATTATTAAAGATCTTCAGGCAGGATAGTTCCACAAACAGTTTGTATGTATCAAATATTAAATAATTATGTAAAACTTTCTTTGTTCTGTTTAATGAAACCCCACCTGCTGTAGTTTGTGCCTTTAAGCTATCATTATGGCTGACTAATCACAGGCCTCTGAGTGAGGTCCTTCTTAGAATGTGAACCCCATATTTCCCCAACTTCTCATAGCATCCTACTTTGTTCCCTTTATGCTGTATGTTTAAAGTCATTTAATAGTGATTTGCTGAATTCTTAGTATATGCCAGTCCACTAGATTGCTTTATATCTTTCTCTCATTTAATTTTTAAACTAGTCTTATTTTATCTTCCTTTTGCAATGAAAATGTATAGCTTAAAGAGATTGTGTTATCCAAGGTCACAATGGTAATAAGAGGTTACTGTAGGATTCCATACCAGGACACCATGACTCCAAACTCATGTGCTTTCAAGGAGCAGAGTTCGAGGCTGGGGTGTTACCCAATGGTAGAGCGCCTGCCTGCCACATCTGAGGCCCTGGGTTTGAACCCCAGGACATCAAAAAATAAAGAAGTTCTCTTGTGATCCTAAGGCACAGGCATACACATACAATGTTTTAAGAGATAACTGTCTAAAATAACAACCACAAAGGTTTTGACTTAATTGTTTTTTCCCCCTCAAAAAAGAGAACAAGAAATAGCTATACTGAAGATGTTAGCTCAAGCACTGTCTTAAATTTTCACTCAGTTCCATCCACATCAAACAAGAAAGTCCAGCACCATCTGCATTCTCTGAGAATTTCAGGGAGTCTCTTATATTTGTTTTCTTTTGCTGCTGCAACAGATGCCACAAAATTAATGGGTTAAAATGATACAAACTTATTATCATATGGTCTGGGAAGTCAGCAGTCTGGGGTAAAATCAAAGCATTGGCAGTAATGTTCCTTACTGAAGTCTCTCAGGTGAATCTAGAGACCACCCCATCTCTTGGCTTATGACCTCTTTCCTTCATTCACAAAGCTAGCAGTGTTTCCTGTCTGACCTCTGTGGCTCCCTCTTCTTCTCTCCTGTCATTCCCTATCCTCCTTTTTCTTCTGCCTCTTTCTTCCTCTTTTAATGACCCTTGTGAATATATTGGATCCCCTGGATCCTGTAGGATGATCTCCCTGTATTAAAGTCAGCTGATAGCAACTAGCTGGTTACCTTTACCAGGGAATCTAAAGCATACTTAGGTTCTATGGATTTTCCAGGGTAATTTCTGCTCTGAGTTTCTGCTCTTGCAGAACTTTTGATCTCTCTTCTGTCTTGTCTCCTGTATCTGTACCTTTCTCTATTCCATGTCAATCCAAATGCAGAGTATGCACAGCCCTCTCTAGTATCTTCCAAAATCACTCCAACAAGCATACTTTACTGATGTTGAGGGAATGAAGGCAGAAACTCAAACAACTTTCATTTTGAAATTTAATAAGCCTCCCCCACTTTTTAAATTTGTTTATTTTTCTTAGTTATACATGACAGCAGAATCTATTTTGATATATTTATACTATTCATAGAAACATGGAATGTATCTTATTCTAATTAGAATCCCAGTCTTATGAATATACATGATGTTGAGATTCACTGTGGTATATTCATATATGTACACAGGAAATTTATGTCTGACTCATTCCACTGTCTTTCTTATTCTCATCTCCCTCCCTTACCTTCATTCCCCTTTGTCTAATCCACTGAACTTTTATTCTTTCCCCTCTCCCTTGTTTGTTAGGACCCACATATCAGAGAGAACATTTGACTTTGTTTTGGGGGGATTGGCTTATTTCACTTAGCATTATACTCTCCAGATCCATCCACTTAGCAGCAAATGTCATAAAGCCATTCTTCTTTTTGCCTGAGTAATATTTTATTGGGTATATACACCACAATTTCTTTATGCAACCATTTGTTGATGGGTATCTAGGTTGGTTCCATAGCTTAGCTATTGTGAATTGTGCTGCTATAAACATTGATGTGACTGTGTCACTGTAGTGTGCTGATTTTAACTCCTTTGGATAGATACCAAGGAGTGGTATAACTGGGTCAAATGGTGATTCCAGTTCTAGCTTTTGAGGGATCTCTGTACTACTTTCCAGTGGTTGCACTAATTTGCAATCCCACCAGCAATGTATGAGTGTACCTTTCCCCCACATCCTTGCCAACATTAACTGTTACTTGTATTCTTGATAATTACCATTCTGGTTGGAATAAGGTGAAATCTCAATGTAGTTTGAATTTAAATTTCTCTAATTCCTAGAGATGTTGAACATTTTTTCATATATTTGTTGACCATTCATATTTCATATTTCTTATTTTGAGAAGTGTCTGTTTAGTTCCTTTGCCCATTTATTGATGGGTTATGTGTGTGTGTGTGTGTGTGTGTGTGTGTGTGTGTGTGTGTGTGAAGCTTTTTGAGTTCTTTGTATATCCTGAAAATTAACACCTTGTCTGAGATGCAGATGGCAAAGATTTTCTCCCATTCTGTAGGCTCTCTTTTCATGCTTTTGTTTCCTTTGCTGTGAAGGTTTTTAAAAAGTCCTTGTACCACTCTGCAACCAAAGTCTTTTAAACTTATCACACTTCTTTCTCCAGCCTCCTGCCATTCTGCTTTCTCTTCTCCCCATCACACACAACTCTCCTGTCCTGTTCCTCCTCTCCTAAGCTTTCTTCCTTCTCTCCCCCGTGGCCAGGATTCTGCTCATCCTCCTGTACAGAGTTAACTGACACTGGTTTTCAGTGCCTCCTTCTGGATTTCTTCCTCCTCCATCTTTAAGGTGAATCACCAGAGTCTTTCTCTAAACAAAAATATCTCAACTTTCCCTTCTCCCAACCCCTTCCCAGAAAGGGGTTCTGGCTTTAACTGTGAAATTAATATTTTATACTCCTACTGCACAGAAAACAGTCCTTACTTTCATTCAGTTCATATTCACATTTTTCCAGATAAGTAGGTCATGCACAAATAATACTATGTTTGTTTCTATGTGAAAACAACTATAGAAAAGAGAGGAAAGTCTTAATTCACTCTTAGATTATTAAAAAGCATTTTCTAAGCCAAGCATATTAATTATTTAACACTAAGTTTTTGATAATTAATTGGTTGGCAGTTAGCTATTTTCCAATTTGAAAATGTAGCAGGGAGGGTAGATTTCCTAAACTAGTATTGAGAAATTCATACAAAATGAAATTTGTTCACATGAGATAGTTTTAAATAAAGGATGAAATTGAGTCTGCATGGCCTGTTTATATTTTCATTCAAGTAGGTCCATTGTTAAAAATTAAAGTGACCTTGAGATATTTCTACTCCTTATCTAAAGTATTTCTGCGGTATGTTTTAAATGATCTCCCCCTTAGTTTAAAAGCTGGGAATGCCAAGTGTTAGCCAAATTAGAGAGTGACTTGTGCTTCTTCTTTGTGTAGGTGCCAGGGTACTCCCTACAATTTTTCATACAAACCCTAACATGTCAACCATATAATAGTCACCCTAGCTGCCCAGGACTATACCCATCCCAAAAATAGGAAAGAAAAGCCTTATAAGTCAGCAGCTGTTTTCATGTCAAATTAATATGTCAAAAGGAGCATAGTGAAATATTTTTGACTAGAAATCTTGGAAGCAGAAAAACAGCATATCTGGCACTGTGACCAGGTTTCCTGTGGGGTCTCCCATACCTGGACTGGACCTTGGCATTGAGCAGGCACTTGGCATGAACCATCAGATGGATAAGTGCCTCAAATGCTCCAAGTACAGAGCATCATTAAATCACAGAATTGGACCCAGAGAACAAGCTCAGAGCCCTTTGGCCTTCTAAGTACCACTTATTTGAGACATTCTTGGGAATTCGTTCTATTCTGTACTTGAAAAAAGGCTAGTATAATTCCTGTGGTAAGCAAATTACTCTGGAGAAATTTTTATGATAACATGTTAAATAATAATTAAACATCCAAAGTGCATATGGTGTTAGTATCTTCTGATGTTTAGATAGTGAATGATTGTAATTTTCTTCTTTTCCATATTTTCTATATTTTCCATAATGAATATTCACCACTAATAAGAACAATGAACCATCATAGGAAAAGGTATCCCTTTGCAAGATGTGACCTGGTTATAGGATGCTCCAGAGACATATAATCAGAGGGTTCTAAATGCAGGTAGCCTTTACTACCTATAGTCACCCTTTAAGTTCAAGAACAGTAAACTAAGGCATGAAATAGATTTAGATAGTAAGGGATGCTTGTCTTTGAAACTTAGAAAGTAGGAATACTATAGAATGTTCTAAATAGAAATGATGCCTATGTTTAGTAGGTGGGTTAATTATGACCAAGACCAAAAGAAAGGTATAAAGTGTATCACCTCATACGTAAGTACTAAGTAAAGGGAAGCTTATTACAATGAGGTTAGGTTAACATGCATAGAAAATTTTTAAAGAAATTATTTTGTAAACACTGACCTTCTAGCCTTAGCCAGAGGGAAAAGGATCTGATATATTTTTTAAAGTTGTATGAGTGATTCTCATGTGTAGTCAAGATTGAAATCTAGTACTAGAGATATAGTCCAGTAGAAAACCCAAAAGACTCAGGGTAACAGTGGATGGATGCTACTACAGATGAGTGGTTTTCCTGAACAAACAGCTCAGAGTGTGTAGCTAGAAAACTAGTTGGAAATACTTGCCATATGATCCATGATTAGTGGGGAGACAGAACAGTAGGGATGGAAGCACCAGATGAGTTAGTAATGCAACAAGGTAAAAGCTTCATCCAAATCCAAATTATGATGGATTTGGGGCCACACAGAAAAATATCTGCTTCTCTGGGAATATGGAGAAGACTCAGAGGACACTAAGACTGGAAGGGAGGCAGAGAAAAAAATAAATCAACAAAAACTAAACCCAGTAATCTTAGAATTAGGTGTCACAAAGGATGGTGGACATATATAGACCTCAAAACTACCTGTATTACAAGGCCCTTGGAATGGCTGCAAAACTGCAGATCCCAGGACATGCCTCGGTTCCCTGGCTTTGGGTATAGGAAGCTGCATTATTAGTGAGCATTCCACATCTTTCTCCTAAGTAATGAAATGAGAACCACTGGTCCAGGTGGCCAGGCATCCCCAAGCCAAGATTCCCAAAAACGTAGGCCAGATTTTCAGTTGGCTTCAGCCAATGTGGTCTATGCTGTTCAACAGGAAATCCTATGTGGGGGTAAGGCCTCATTAGGAAATGTCCTAAAGTCTTTCTTGACCTGTTTTGAATCATTTAATCCTGACAGCAGCCCAGGACAATGTATGTTTTATCACCTTATCTTCCTTTAACTTTACCAAAGTAAAAATAGCTAGTTAGCAATGAATGTGGATTCAGATTCAGGGTGGTCTGAGTCAAACCTCCTCTACTTTCTTTAGCTTCCTGTTACCTCCGTGATTTTATTAATGAGATAGAAATAGGGGAAGATTGTGAAGCCAGGGCCATGTTCCATGGCAGAGCATCTCCCCTGAGTAAGGCCTGTGTAGTGATCAGGCAGAGTTAGCGCTGGGAGGAGTGGCAGTGGAACCCCCTCAGTCTTGTCTTAGGCTGGCTCATGTGTGTGAGCAGTGTGTACCCATGAGGAAGAACATGATGGTCTGTGTGGTTTTCTTGCAGCAACTCTTTATAGTCCCAAGCTGCCTCCTCTTTGTCAGGATTTGAAATTCATAGAAACCTGTTGTTTAATCAGCTGAAGTTCAGCCAGATGTTATATGTGTACTTGAAGTTGCTTATTGTTATGGTGCCTCTTTTCATGAACTCCACAAGAGAACCACAAGCTGGCTGTTGCTTCAGGGGACAACTGTTCTTTACACTACAGGTGCACACACCTCATTTTATTGCCAACTAAGATCTCTTTTCAGGGCAAATTGCCATTAAAAGTGGGAAAGCACTTATCTGAGCCACAAGGCTTTCAGAGAGGAAAAAAAGCATGACATCTAAGAAGAAACAGCTTTGTGAGGGTAGTATCCCATTGTGGGCAGAGCTGCTTGTCCAGCTCTGCATTATGACCTCAATGGGGCATTTCACTTCTCTGGTCCTTAAGTTGTTCAGCTTACTTATAGTCCCCTATTATCTAATGAGAACTATTTTATCTAATGTCCATTTGTCACTTTTCTGCCTAGTGCCCCCTAGTGGCTCCCCACTTCCCTCAGTTTAAGCATCCAAATGCTCATAGTGGAGGTCTCTTAGACCTCAGCTCACAAGCCAACACACCTGTTTCCCACTAACTTTGGACCACAAGAGCCTCCTCCATGCTGTATTTCGAGGTGGGAGGCCTTCTCCCACCTCTGCTATTTGTAGTCACTGTTCCTCTTTCAGGAAGCCTCTACTACTTGACCCTCTGTCTCCCTCTCCTCATGTCCACATTCAAATGTCACTCAGGTTATCCTCCACCATACGAGTCCTCCCTGAGAATAGTCCTGGTCCTGCTTTATTTTTCTTCATAGCACTTATTGCCAACTCAAATACTCTTTTATTTTGTCTGTTTTCAATGATGATTTCCATATTGCAAAAACCATTTTGAATGAGAGGGGAAGTAAAAAAACAAACTGAAGTTAATCAAATGAAGAAAAATATCTTTTTAAATCTCCCACATGAAAACATGGTAGGAGAAAAAGAGAGTAGCAGTTACAATTTTGATAAATATTTGGGGAGTAGGAAGGCAGAAATAAAAAAATTTAATATGCAAACAAGAAATCAGTTTCTTGGGAAGAATACATGTTCATATTTGTTCATATTTGAAATAGTAGTGAAATACTTTTATGGCCTTGTTCTAATAATAATCTAATTTATAATTGATCTTTTTGACAGCTGGATCATGAATCTAATTGGACGGTATCACAGAGTTTCAGGATCAGAAAAGATAACCCCACGATGGGAACAAGATTACCATCTGCAGCCCATGGGCAAACTGGGATTATTTTATGAGTATCTTGAAATGAGTAAGTTGTTCATGAAGTTTTAAGTGATATAAAATATGTTGGAACATGTTTTAGAGTCCAAAACCATCTGTTATTGAGCCAAATAATTATTTAGCATATTGAAATGAAGAGGAGTATGTTTTTCTCTACTTGATAAAATTATTGCAATCAGGCTTTCAAATAAGGTGGCTGTGTGTATCTTTGTCAATATTTATGTTGTTTGAAGATAAATATTTATTACTATCCAATGAAATGGAATATTCATTGAGGTCCTTCTTCACCATTAATTCTGAAAGTACTCTAACCATGTTGTCTGAGAAATTCTGCAAATATCATTAGCTGTGGTTTGGCTTGGGCTGGAGTCCATGCAGGCACAGCTGTTGTCTAATACACACTTCTGATCCCAAGTTCAAGGCCAGCCTCAGCATCTTAGCAAGGTCCTCAGCAAATTAGCAAGACCTTGTCTCAAAATAAAAAAAGGAATGTAGATATAACTCAGTGTTAAGGCACCTCTGGGTTCAATCTTCCAGTACAAAAGGAAAAGAAAAAGATTATAGGAGCCTGAAGCTTCACCACAGAAAAATTCCAGGTCCCCCTTTTATACCTGGCTTCTCCCTTGGACAGCATATCTATTTCAGCTCAGTGTTTTCCATTTGGTTTCTTGAATGACCTCAAAATTCTGGTCATATGGAATTAAGATTACTTTAGCACAGGCCTCCTTTTTCCTGAAAGTCTTTGCCATTTAGGTATTATCTTTTTGCTCTCTGTTTCTTCAGTTTAGTTAATTTTGAGTTCTGAGTTTCCTCTAAGTGGATGCATCTCAAAATAGATTTCCATAAGAGACAACCTCCTTCTATTACGCATGATTCACTTATGCCTAATAGATGGCTAGTGATTTACATGTTTTGTATCTGTGCCCTTTCAGCTAACCACTGCATTGAATTGCAGCTTTGTTTTTAAACTAGGAGAATAGAAAAAGAAGCACAAAATTTTAGTTGACAGGCCTTGCATTTATGCATAGAGGTTTATGTGTTTGCAAGGACACCGTTTTGTGTTTCCTATTTACAAGTCTGCAGACAGAGGGTGGATTTTATTAAATCACATCCTATGTATAAAATAATTGCTTTCAAAAGTATACATTATACATTGAAACACAGCTGCTTCCTTCTGTGAGTAAAAGGTTCATTTTGTGGCTTCTTCAGTCACCAATATTTTGCAGCAGCCCAGGGTCTAATTTGAATTTCGTTTTTTGTTTTTCTTGTGTTTTGTGCTCAGATTTTATTAAGGGTGTAGCTACAGTACATAACATAGAAGCTGTATTTATTTATTCTGTTTATTTTCAAAAGTCCTGCAAGACAATTACCTGTTATTTCAAAATGAGTCATAATTATAAATATTTCTTATTGGAGCCATTATCGGCATTAATAACATCATCATCCTGGTGCAGAATATCATTTGTTATTTTAACTTCCCTCCCAAAAGAAAACTTAGAAAAACAAAGTTATTTTTCTCTAGGTGATTAATCAAATAAATGTGTTGAGAAAAAAAGTTATATATTTGTGCTTCAGGGAGTTGATAAGATTTTTAGTGTTTCACAGGCTTATTAAAATAGTTATGAACTAAATGATTTGGCCTTGTCCTTCTCTATAAGAAAAGATAGAATAACAGCTGTTGTAAACAGATTTTTAGATTTATTCAGTTGTTTTCCAATTATCTAATACCAAACAACTTAGAAAACTTAATCAGTTTCTGAGCATAGGCTGTTATTGTGTATTCAACAGTAGAGTGAATTTGGTTTTTATCCTTCTAGGCTGTGGGAGATTTTCAAGTGCCTTGTAAATTATTTTTGTTCCTCAAAAAATAAATACTGAGAGCCTTTGGGAATGGCTGCACCACCACAGCCCCCTGCATCCCGTTCTGCCCGTGTTCACTAATGATACCTCCAGCTACCTTTCTAATGATGGCTCCTGATGCTTTGGGAAGCATCTTCCAGCAAAGAACCCTGGAGCCCTCCACCCTTGCTTAGGCATTGCACCAGCCACCACCTCTTTTCCCTTCTTTTCTACCTGAACAATTCCAGCTGGGTGCCCACAGAGGCCCTCAGTTTTTCTCAGTGCCCGTGTTGGCTCCCTTCTTCTAAGCCTTCGTGGCACTTGCTACCATGATCATATTCACGCCATTCTCTATGTGGGCCCAAGCCTACTGGAGGTTGCAACCAAGTCCTCTGCATCTTTCAGTCATCCTGCCCTGGAGCACCAGGGACTAGAGCCTACTATTCACAAATATTTAAGTGACGTTGGAGCACTTCTACCACTGTTAGTTGATCTTACATTTGTATTGCCCCACCCATTACCCACCAAGTGTTGTATGGCCTATGATTTTTTGAGTGAAATTTTTATGTCTTAGTGAATTCCCTACCACCCTTTGAAATTATTTCAGTAACTTTAGCCAAAACATTTGAATAATGTTAGCCAAAATTGTCCCCAGAGTGTTGGGTCCTGACTCTGAAAACAGACACAGAACATAAAAAATATATAGTCTGTCACTGTTAAAATCTGGAAGCCATAGGTATCATTTTGTACCTAGGGTACTGCACAATACAGATATCAGTCTCTCAACAACTTGGGACAGGGGCAGGTGCCATAGTGAACTACACTAAAGTGACAAAGGGAGCCCCACCTGTCTCTGGTACTGCATCTTTTACCTTGCTGTATTAATTTGATCCATCTCCAAGTTAGTTTTATAAGTCATTAAAATAATGACTTTGACCAATATTATTTTCTCCATTTAACTGACTATAACTAAGGTCCATTTTTCCACATCTCCTTGTGCCCAGGCCCTTCTTCTCCTCCCTCCTCTGCACACCCACCAGAGCCCCTGCTGCACTTAAAGATTCAGGCCTGCCCTCCTGAATTCCCCATCTTTGTTCCTGCCCACCACCTGCAGGATGAGCTTTCCAAAAGGAAAGCTAGGCAACTGGGGAGGATTTGTAGGTTTCCTATCTCATCATTTACTCAATAAATACTTATTGAGCATTTGTTTGTGCCAGAGGATCAATTGCTAGGGAAGACTTGGTTCCTGCCCTCATGGAGCTTAGCACCCCATGGGTTGTTAAGAAGAATACAAATCAGACTTCCAGAGCAGGTGATATTTGAACTGGATTTGGAAGGGATAATGGAATTTATCTCAAGTATGGTGAAGGGAATGGATGTATCATGTGGAGAAGTAGACACATTTTAAAGTAAAAAGGCACAAACACTGAATGTTCATTTTAAGAATAAAATGTGGCTGGAACAAAGGATCCATAGATGGGAAAATCAAGTAAGCCAGGGCCTTATCATGTGCTTGGCCCTGAACTTTAAAGAAATAGGGATCTAGTAGAATATTGGTTAACAAGAGAATTGTATCATGTTATGTTGAAGAAAACCAGATTACACTGGCAGTAAAAGAGAAGATATTCCTATGGATGGGGTTCATATTTGGGGGAGGAAGATAACTCCTGAGGCTACAGCAGGTAGCCCAGACGAGAAGTGATAAGAGCCCAAGGAGAGGGCATGGGCATAGCAATAGAGACAAGGAGACAAGTTTGGTAAGTGTTAAAGAGGTGATTTGTAGGGAAGTTGATGAATAGAATTGTTTAGACACCTTCCAGGAGACTGAATATTTAGGGTGGGAATAGGGAAAAGAGCTGGTGTAAGAAAGGCTATGTTCTTTAAAAAGTTGGATACAGCAGGTAGGAGCTCAGAGGAGCCACATGTGAGGCCATGTGGGTGGATCAGGCGTGACTAGCAGGAGTCTCAAAAGAGACTGGCACAGAATTGATGATGAGGCCCTGGGGAAAAGGGACATTTAAAGGGTGAATGGGGGATGAAAGGCCCCAAAGAGAAGAAAGAAGAACAGAGCAGGTGGAAGAAATCCAGAACACAGAGCAGACTTAGAAGGAGATAACATTGTTTAAGAGAGATCTGAACATTACAAAAGGGGCATAATGGAAAACACAGGCAGAGAATGTCAGAGCTGAAGCCCCTACTTAATTGCTAGAATTGTAGGAAAGAGTACTATAAACTAGGTATTGCTTTTTTGAAGGTTTTTATTTTTTAATATATGACCTGGGTTGGCTTTTTTAAGTGAAAACAAAAATCAAGGAAAACATGTTCCATGGAGAGGGGAATATTTGGCCATGTTAGAAACTGACTAGTGATCAAATAAACAGAATTGAATGTGCTTGAGCTTTGGAATAAGCAGTCAGTACAAAATTGGCTAGAGTTGACCCTGTGCAGTGGTGAGGACCACAGCAGGATGTGGGGCTTCAAGGACAGAATGCATGGAGGAGAAATAAACAGTGTGTGCTTCCTTTGAAAATTTGACTGTAAATTGAAGAAGGAAGAATTAGAGAGCAACATAGGATCATGAGGTTTCGGGCAAGTGTTTTAGTCTTTACAATGGATGCTTTTGCCTTACTGAAATGATCAGTCTTTTGTTGTTAGAGGTGATGATTTCAAAAGATGCTTACAAAGTTATTCTCACATGAATATCAGAACAGATCATGCTGTTGGTGTTTTTATTTTGCTTTTTTAAAATATAAAATTGGTAATTCATCAGGAGTTTGTCAAAAGTGATAGCCCATACCAGTTTTTCCAATGACTTAGCTACTTCTTCCAATCCTTGAACGCTGATTGTAATATACTTAAATCCCATGTGTTCTTTAAAACCATTCCATTAAGTTAATACTATCTATTCATGTACTAGTTATGCTGTTTCAATTACAGTAGTGCTATAGCATACTTTAATAACTCCTAGAGCTGTTCTCTTTTTTTTATTCTTTTTCAGAATGTCCTATATTAATACTGTCAGTGCAAACATTCCTCGTCTTTGTTACCTGTTTATCTCTCTTGAACTCTAGCACCACCTTTCAGCTTTCTAAAAAAAAAAAAAAAGTCCATTTGGGATTATCAACTCAATTTGTCTTAGAATTCTGAATTATTCTGTGGAGAAAATTTTGATACATCCCAAATTTGAGTCTGGCATATCCTACCATTCATTCAATTATCATTGTTTTTAAGTTAATTATCGTAAGTCTTACCATTACCCATTAATTTATTACCAAGTAGTCTGTGCTTTTGTTGTTGTTATAAATGATATCTTTTCTCATTTGGATTTTTAACTGGGTTTATTGCTAATAAAATCCTAATTTCTGGCCTCCTTTGAATAATCAGATCTGTCAACATCGGGACGTCACCCCAGCATGACAGTTGTGAGCAGTCACCTTCAGTAGGACATACTTGCCAGTGTACCACAGTTGACTCTGACCCACTCCCCACATTTCTTTTCCTTGCCTGGGCCCAAGACTGATGAGTATAGTATATTGAGGTTTAAGTGAGTCATAGACACAAGCACTGATATCACTAATGTTGCTTCTGCTGCTAACCCTGTGACTTCACCTACTGTGGTCCTTGCCTGTCTGACTTCTCTACATATGAACACTTCTGCCTGGCTTGTGTGACTTGTCCATCCTTTCTGCCCTGTCTGCCTTTCTACAACAGATCTTGGCCTCTCAGAGCAGAAGCAAATGCCAACTCCTCCTACCTAATCATATCTACTGCAGTCTCGCCCTGCCTGGCCATAATTGTCACTGCTCCTTGTCTGAGCAAACACTGAAAAGGGCTATAAATAGTGTTTTCCTGTCCTCTAGTCTCAATTCCACACACTAAAAATCTATCAGTTAGAAAAGAAGAACCTAAAACCAAAAGTTTCTTTTCTAGATCTTTGGCCTTCTTTCTTTCTTCTTCCTGTCCATGAATATGGCTTACCCCAAATCCCTGCTGCCCTACTATAGAAAGGTATAAATTACTGAAGAGGAGAAAAGAACTTCTGAGCTTCCACTAGTGTCTTGATGTATTGGGGCCTATGGATTGTAACAACTTCCTGACAAAGATTCCTAAAGAAGGATTATGTCATGTTGAGACACTTTGATCACATGTTTCTGTAATTTGTAATAACGTGGATTCTCTAAAGGCTCTGCCCTTGCATTCAGAGTATTGGAGAGCTTGTTCCTTTGCTTGTTTTCAGCATGTTTCCTCCAACATTCTCTGAGCACAGACTTCCCCACAGTACATTTTTTGTTTCTTTTCAACTTGTTAGATGCTTCTACAACATTCCTTTTTTTTTTTTTTTCCTTTTCTTTAGGTGGGGGGTACTGGGGATTGAACTCAGGGGCACTCCACCACTGAGCCACACCCCCAGCCCTATTTTGTGTTTTATGTAGAGACAAGGTCTCACTGAGTTGCTTAGCACCTCACTGTTGCCGAGGCTGGCTTTGAACTCACAATTCTCCTGCCTCAGCCTCCTAAGCCGCTAGGATTACAGGCGTGCACCAACGTGCCCAGTTTTTCTTTTTTAATCTTAAATCATAATCAGCTTCCAACATTTTATCTCAATACTGAGAATAAATAATGCACTTAAAATATCTTAAGTTCATTACTAGCAAATAATTGTGGTTGATCAAAGATTTTTTAGTATATTATTCCTATTAAATGAATATATGGGGAAAAAACAGGCTATATTTAGTCATCTTTCCAGAGATCTCATATTTGTGGTTTGTTTAAATTGTTTCACTGTTGAGCAGTAAATTGTTGACCGCGGATATGTTTTCTCTTTGGGATTGAGTTCTTTGTTTGCCTTTCTCTTTCTTTATGAGAGTAAAGGAAAATGTTGTCTTTCCACCCATCCTCCACTCCATGATGTGTGTCCATTCCATTGACAGTTATTCAGTTTGGGTTCGTCACCTTATTTGTGGCCTCTTTTCCACTGGCTCCTCTGTTGGCTCTGGTGAACAATATATTGGAAATAAGAGTGGACGCATGGAAACTGACTACGCAATTTAGACGCATGGTACCAGAAAAGGCCCAAGACATCGGCGCATGGCAGCCCATCATGCAAGGAATAGCGATTTTGGCTGTGGTGACCAATGTGAGTAGACCTAGGCTTCAAGTGTTAAGACCTTAAAAAGTCCAAAAATGCATTAGGATGCTACCTACGGAATCAAATCGTACTTTATAAAATGGGACAGTGCCAAGTCTATCATGCACATGAACAACATAGTTGTTATATACTATGTAATTATTATTCTTTTAAATATATATATATGTAGGGCTGGGATTGTGGCTCAGTGATAGAGTGGTTGCCTTGCATGCATGAGGCACTGGGTTCAATCCTCAGCACCACATAGAAATAAATAAAGATATTGTGTCCATCTACAACTAAAAATAAAATAAATAAATAAATATATATATGTATGTGTATATATATAATTTTGGGGGGCGGGTACTGGAGATTGAACTCAGGGGCACTCAACCACTGAGCCACATCTCCAGCCCTATTTTGTGTCTTATTTAGAGACAGGGTCTCGCTGAGTTGCTTAGTGCCTCGCTGTTGCTGAGGCTGGCTTTGAACTCGCGATTCTCCTGCCTAAGTCTCCCAAAGTGCTGGAATTATAGGCATGTGCCACTGCACCCAGCTATTAAAAATATATTTTGTTTGCTTATAATTATTCTTCATTTACCAAGTTAAGACCACCTATAAATGTAGTCAGTTTCAATTAAATAGGAATATGATAATAATAGTAATAATACTAACATTTTTAATCCTCATGTAACTATAGGACTTATCAAAAGGTGCTTTTATAGTGTACATGGAAATGTATTCATTTAGAGTTTTAGGACCTGAAAATGAGACCATTCCTTCATAGATTTCTATATATTCCAAAATATCAACTTAAAATATTAACTTTGATGAAGTATGAGCACTTTGTGCATTCCTGATTGTATGTCTCTGGGGCAGTATTCTTCAAGTAGGTGGGTTACAGGTGGCTTCCAGCACATTTCCCACTTACCCCTTTGTCTTTGCTAGCCACACTAGTCATTAACGGAAGCAGCCTCATGCCCTGTACGTGTCCCAGCTATGAGGGGACATTCAGTTGTTTTCAGCGTGCATTAATTGTGGACCAGTCTAAAAAAATCCTTTTATTTAAAATTCACACAGGCCAATAGGGAGTTCTCAGTCATAGCAATTTTCATGCCAGCCCATCAGAAGACCTTCCCAAGAAATAGCCTTAAAACCAAGGCCATTTCAGCCTTTATTTCAATACCAATCTCACTCCCCAGGTTGAGTCCCTAACAAATGATTTCCCATGTTTTAATTTCTTAACCCATACTTGCCCTGAGTCTCCAGCCCCTTCCCATGAACCCTTGGAGAACAGAAATCAGTAATACCCATGGCCAGGCTCTGCAGGAAGGAAATTCCTGAACATTGTAGGCTACAGAGTGAGGTAGGCCTAAGCTCTGCTTCCTTCTACTTCAGCTTGAATTGTGTGACTTTGGGCCGTGTGTTAGCAATTCAGAACCTCATATTATCATTTTTAAAATGAATAATTCCCTACGCACAACTGAATGGTTAGGGAATTCAATGAAATAATGCATGAAATGCATGGAGCCTGGTCCTTATTGAATATTACCCAACATCATTAACAGTGACTGTATGAAGCCTTTGACAGATACTTCAAAAACCCCAAAACTGTATTTCACCATAATTCTCACCAAGTATTCCATGCCTTCCAATTTAGCACCAAAGACAGTTTAATAATAAATTATTTTTAAGTAATATCAGCACAATATTTTAAAAAGCTTTACATAATGGTTGCACCCCACTTTTTTGCAAAAAAATAATGGTATAATATCTGATTATGCAGTGAAATACAGAATTTTGTAATCAGTTATTATCTAGACTGTTTACAGTTATATATAATATAACAAGTTATCTGGAACCAGCTATCATACCTACCCACCCTAGAACCCTCAATTTATCTGAATTGTGTGCTACCTCTACTTTTTGGAGAAAGTTGCAAATCATACACAGAAATCAACTGATAGATTATGTCAGTTTCCTTTCGCCCAAATACCTTGAACCTTCAACATCTACTGTGCTTCAAAATGAAGATTGATGTTCAAAAATATGAAAGCAAGGCCTTTCAAATTCAAGTCATAAAAGAGAGGATCTGTCATGTTCAATATGCGGTAGTACACTAAGCAGGGCAGGAACATGGACTTAGGTGCTTTAGGAAAATTTTCAACAAAAAGGTTTGAAACTAAAAGCGTTTTTGTTTGACCTTCAACAACCAGAAAATTCAATTGACTCGAATTCCCCATTCCTCAAGCATTCTAGTCTGATTGTATTAGGCGTCTTTTCCCAGTATCCATGCCATGGCTCCACTCCATTAGCACAGATGGAGGTTTGCTGCCTTTCCAAAGCTGCTGTGTGTGTGTGTATGTGTGCACATACATGTTGGCTAAATGGTGCTACTGTCCAATAGTTGTATTTTCTTATAATTTACCTGAGGAAAACTGCTTATTAAATTTGTGTCATTGATCTATGTATAACCCTCTTTCACATTGGGGTCTATTACACTTTCAAGGTGTAGTATACATATACATACACGTGTATGAATATCAGCACTAAATGTATCTGGTATTCCTTCACATATACAACCTCGATGCCTCAAACACATTGTATTCCACAACCTAATGTATATAGAACAGCTACCAGGGGTGAGAGTGGGCATCAAGCAGGAATTTGGTATAAAATCATTCATTTTAAAGCTGCTGGTTCAATAAATAAGCTGAATTGACATTGCTGTATCATGCCAGAGCATCTGCTATTGAAGACCAATTTTAATTTATTTTGATGTAAATGGAAGATTGTGTGCAGAACAGAATGGGGAATGAAGCACACTGCATTTATTTGTACTCTTATAGCACATCTCTCAAAGCAGCTCAATTCAGGACAAAGATATTTTGTCAGAAGACAACAGAATTGTCTTCCTCCTTGGAATTTTTGTAGCTTCCTGAAGCACATCTGCAGGTGATTCTATAAAAAGAGCTGAATTGAATAGCAGGAAAGTTTAATCTATTGAAATCTGGAAAAAGGTAATACATTCTTGCCTGACCTCATTACTGACAGACACACACACACACACATTTGTCACATTGGAGGGAAAGACAAAGCCTGTTCTAGTGGGGGAAATTTAGAAATAAAGTCCCTTAATTGTTTTTCTTGCTTTGCCTGAGATCTTGTTTGTTGGTTTGTAGTCTGTGTCTAAACCGTATGTTCAAATGAATTCTATCAAAAATCATGTTGATCCCAAAACACGACTACCTGATTTAGCTTTGTGTATTCACATAGAATTTGGTTAGTTTAGAGGCTTAAACACTAGACCCTAGACCCTAACAACACAGACATCATCGCTGGACTACGTGAATAGAACAACCACAATATAATTTTTGTCACCCACATGATTTAAAGGTTGACTTGTCTAAACAAGTCAAGATACTATGGGGAGGGGGTAGTATGAATTTGAATGCCATTATTTAAATTTAGATCAAGGAAATATATTTTATGCAGTTTACATTCTATTTTTATAAGAAGCAAGTGGAAAAATTAGTTTTGTATCAATTACTACTTCTATTAAGGAATTATAGAAAACCAAATTATTTTCATAATATTGACCTTAGTATTATATCTACAACAGTGTTCTAAATCCAAATCATAAAAGATTAATATCAAGTAGAGCTCTAAAATTGGTTGAATATTATATTCCAACTTTTGAAGAATATTGATTTACATATAATATGCAAACAACTAAAGTTATCCACAGTATCCTACAATTATTTTTAATAAGTAGTGTTTATTATATTTAAGAAGCATAATAAGCAACTATCATGCCTTCACATTTGAATTGTAGACTTTCTCTTAGAATTGAAGACCAAAAAGAAAGTAACATTCTATTTTAAAATTACTGCTCAAAGATTTTAGGACATTCATTATATTCATTTTACATTTAAGAAAGATTTCTGAATCTCTATTTTGTTTTCAAAATAAAAAGCAACTTGATGAAAATTCTAACGTATTTGTTAATCATTGCAATCCAAGCTCTATTAATGCTTCCTTTATTTTCCTCTCAACACAGGCCATGATCATTGCTTTCACATCAGACATGATCCCCCGTCTAGTGTACTACTGGTCCTTCTCCATCCCCCCCTATGGAGACCACCCTCACTACACCATGGAGGGGTACATCACCAACACTCTCTCCATCTTCAACATCGCAGACTTCAAGAACAAAAGCAAAGGAGATCCATTCTCTGGGCTTGGTGACCATACCACATGCAGGCAAGTTCTGCTACCCATTTAAAAAGTCACTTCATCTTGAAAAGGGCCTCTGTGTGTGTCATTTAAATTGAATTGCTAGAAACATTTTTCCTCATAGTTTTCTGTGCAGTTAAACTAAAAAAAGATAGTAAAGTTAATAAAGACTTGGGTTAGGACTTTTAAACCAAACCGTAAAAGCAAGATTGAAAGATCAGAGTTTCATATGGTTTCAGGGAAACAGATCCAGGGGAAAATTCTTACATCTTAGATATGGGGAAACTTCAAGACTTCCAGAAATCAAGATCATTCAATTGTTAATACAAATTTATTATTCAAGAACAATCTGAAGATGATAATACACGAGAACCTTCATTTAACAAATGTGTAAAGATAAAAGATGTAAATACCTAATATCCTCTAAAAATATTCCAAAGCTCTCTGCATTGGTTTTAAAGACTGGTAAGATCAATTGGTGACAGTAAACACCATTAAATTACCAGTTCATTCAATGTAGACTATAGAACTCATAGAATTTTTACTTTCAATCATAGAGTCCTACACATAAAGGAGGCTTTAAAATGCCTTTACTCCAATTCTTCAAAGGCTTCACTGATTCAAATTCTCAACACAACCAAGAAGCCAGAGATACACCTAAAATAAATGTTTCCAGTTATACTTGGTACATCCTTTTTAGAATCCTATGCTGAACCTGCTTACTCTACTTTACATAATTCTAACCAGTGATTCAGCTCTTCTAGGTCTACAGCAGTAACACAGGATATGTGACAACAAGGAATTAAGTTAAAAAGTCACAATGAGGAGGCAGTGCTTTGTACAGGCAGATGGTCCCATGGCCATCCATGCGAACCCAGATAATGTTATATAAATAATTAACAAATATGATCCTGAAAATTAGCTAAATTGTCTATACTCTTTTCAGAATGCATGGATGAATCCCTGGCCAAAATAAATGATTTTTTTTAAAACATATTTTTGCTCTTTTGCAAAGATGGATTCTTTTTTCACATATTGCCATCATTTTCTGAGTACATATCAATGAGTTATTACTGCTCTAGGAGAAAATTTATGTTGCCCAACTTAAGTCATTGTTAGTGTAATGTTCTTTTTTTAAAATAGAGCCCTGTTTACGTTATTTGATGAAAAGAATTAGTCCCCTAATACGCCTCTGTTTTGTTTCCAGGTATCGTGATTTCCGAAACCCACCTGGACACCCACAAGAATATAAACACAACATCTACTATTGGCATGTGATTGCCGCCAAGCTGGCTTTTGTCATTGTTATGGAGGTAGGAAAGTGTACTTTGAAATAATTTCTAAGACTGCATATTTGCAGATACTATTTTAAAAGTGTTGCTACCTCTACTTAAAATACATAAAATTTTCCTATTGCTTGCTGATAATTATTTTTAGGAGATGAATTAATCAGGTTTGGCCTGAGAATACCCATAGTACTCTAATTAAATGAAATTGTCTACTTTAGAAGTTTAAAAACATGTGTAAGGGGGACTCAATTCCATTTGATACCATATTAAATGAGCATCTTTTTTTAAAATTTAGGGGCACTGAGCAGCATATTGGACTGCGACAGGGGTTAAGATGAATAAGATGTGATCTTTCTGAGGATATCTAACCACTAGCATAATTTTATTCAGACTATTGTTTTTATTCAATTATTGCATTTTCATAATATGCCAACTTATAATAGTTTTTTATATCTCTAAAATTAACTAACTCTAAAAACTGACAGCTGTAAATCATCAATTGATCTAGCCAACTTCTTTTTCAGTGAATAACTATTACCAAATCACAAAGCCTCAAAATTCGTTTGATTGGTATTTACATTTAGCTCTAAGAGACAAAAATGTACCTACAGTGGCTTAAATAAATAAGGGGTTTTTGTTTGTTTGTTTTTTAACAATAGCAAATTGAGGCTTTGTAATTTGGTTTCAAAAAATGGAAGAAAATTTATAAGGAATGAGAGGAAGTTTTTCCAGAATAGATTGAAAGACATCAGATCACAGAACAAAAAACATGATCTGTATCAAGCAGAATAACAAAGGAACTCACACTTATACCTATTGTAAAGAAAATACAACCCACCAAAGATAAGATCAAAACCAGAGAAGAGAAACAGATGACTGACAAAAAAAGTTAAAATTAGAATGAGAGTAGACCTTGTAACAGCATCAATGGGAGCCAAAAGAGAGTAGTCCAGTATCTTCCAAGTGCTGAAGAAGGCAGCACTTTCCACAGTGAAAAACACCAGGCCATATGGTTTTATAAGAGTGAAACCAAGCTTTTTAGAACAGATTATTTCAATCTTATACAAACTCCTTTAGTGAGCAAAAAAAATAAGGAAATACTCTCCAACTCATTTGGTGAAGCTGAGAGTAGCCTCGATCCTAAATTCAGACAAGAATAGAAAGAGGAAGCAAAATTGGGGCCAATATCACTCATTTCACAGATGCAAAAATCCTTTTAGAATGTGTAAACTGAATCTTGCGATATATTTTTAAGAGATAACATCACACCCTATTGGCTTGAACTCAGAAATGCCAGAGTGACATAGTGTAGAAAAACGACTTATCTATAAATATTACCTACATAAAAAAAAAAATGAAACCTCTTTCCTACATTATGTTTTTCCATCATCAAATACCCTAGTTTCTCTCCATCCTGTTTACCTCACTAGTTGTGTTTCATTTCTCTTATTTATGGACAGTGCCTTTAAATGAGTTGTCAGTGCTTGCTGTTCTCCATTCTTTCTCTCCTTTTCTCTTTCCTAGGCTGCTGTAGTCATGCTTACACCCCCTCCACTTCACTGGAACTGCTTTTGCCAAAGTTACCAACAGCCATCATGTTTGTAGATTCCTGTGATCATTTCTCCACCCTCACACTGCATGACTTACTAGCAACATTGGACACTGCTGATCACTCACTCACTCCTTGAAACTCACTTAGTTCCCAGGAAAGTACATTTTTTAAAAGCAGTAAAAAAATAAAGTCAAGTTTATGTAATAATAAAGGGGTCAATTCAACAAGAGAAAATAACAATGAAATGCACCAAATATTGGAAAATCTAAATATATAAAGCAAATATTAATATACCAAAGACTCCAATACAATAATAGTAGAGGACTTGGACAGACCACTTTCAGCAATAGCCAGACTGTATGAACAGAAAATCAACAGTGAAAGAGCAGAGTTAAAGATTAATGGGACCTAACAGACATCTATAAAATATTACATCCAACAACTAAAGAATGCACATTCTTCTCAAGAGCACATGGAACATCTCTTCTCATGGATAAATCCTACTGCAGGCCAAAAACAGGTCTGACCAAAATTTTAAGTATTAAAATAATATCAAATATCTTTTCTGATTATAATGCAATAAAATTGGAAACGAAGTATACAAGTACATGGAAATTAAACCACAGACTCCTGAACAACTGATGGATCAATGAATAAATTGAGGAAATTTTTTAAAATTTGCAAGAAATAATGGAAACACAACATACCAAAATTTATGGGATACAGCAAAAGCAGTACTAAGAGGGAAGTTTATAGCAATGTGCCTACGTAAAAATAGCAGAAAACTCTCAAATTAACAACCTATCATTGCACCTCAAGGAACTAAAAAAAAAAAAAAAACCCTGCAAGATTAGAAGAGGGAAGGAAACAAAAAAACAGTAGAAATAAAGAGAATAGAAAATTCAGAAACAGTGTAAAACCCCAGTGAAATGAAGACTTGATTTTTTTAGCAAATAAACAAAATTGACACACCCTTAACTAGAATGAAGAAGAAAAAAAGACTTATTTGAGTCTGGAACAAGACAAAGATGCCCGCTTTCTCCACTTTTATTCAACACGGTACTAGAACTCCTAGATGGAGCCATCTGGCAAGAGAAAGAATTATGGGCATCTAGATTGAAAAGTAGGACATCAAATTTTCCCTTCACAGACAACACAATCTTGTAAGTGCACAAAGTTACAAGATGGGTTCCAGATAGGTGGGCACCTCAGTTATCCAGTGTTTCAAGAATAGGCTCTTCGGAAATGTGGGCTGTGTACCCCTTATCTTGTTCACATAGATCAATGAGAATTGCAGTCCAGTGGATTTAACAAAGATCTAGTAACCAAAGTTTCTGTGATGATTAGAGTAGCTCGTGTCTGGTTTTCATTGCTCTCAGCATTTCTGGCAAGCATCCTTCTAGGAGCGACCTTTTCCTGTAACTTGGGACTACAGAGCGCTTGGGAAGGAACAGTTTTGTGCATTCCTAGCTAACTTGAGTGTGCAGTTGATCTATAAGTGACAGAGCAAGGAGGAGCAGAGAGAAACTTTTAAGAAGTGGGTCTCGATCAGTGGGAGGGGCCTATGTGTTCTTTCAGTTCCGCTGTCAGGTTAGTTTGTTCCACCATGTGTTCTTTTGTGTATGGGGGTGTTGCCATTATGTGGGTGCTTCCTGCTGGGTGGGATTGGCATAGGGAAAAAGGGGCCCATAGAACGGAACAAACTGGCCTGGTTATCAAAGAAGCCTTTTGAATTGCTTTCCTTGGCTGAGCCAGGGCAACTCATTTTGAAGTTTTGTAGCATCATGGCCTCCCAGCCCCCTGGATAGCACGTCTTAAAAAACTTCCCCCTAACCAAGATGTGAACCATGCATTTAGGTTGAGCCTTGATTCATCAGTCATAGACTCTACCTGGGCATGTAAGTCCCACAAGGACCAAAGAGACATTTCCCAAATTACCTGGGATATACACATAACATTCAGTTTTTATGATAGCACAAGTTTCACATCGGGCTGCTGTTAGAATGTTGAATGCTATTGAATCTTAGAGAGCTGCCTTTCTCATTAAGGCCACTTCAGTGTTTAGTAAAGAAGTTCCCCTAGTGCTGTCATTTAGGTATCTGAGCCAAATTATTCAGTCTCCATATGCCACATCACATCTTCCAGGCCAATCTACAGCATGTAGATTGATGCCAGGTGATAATTCCAGAGGAAGACAGATCACCTGTGGCAGAGATTTGAGAGATCAGCTGGCTGACTCAACATCCCTGAACCCAGGGGTACCCCATAGTAAATCTCCCCAACCACCCTAGGGGAACCTGTGGCCACAAGTTGGTCCCATATAACCTATTAGGTTTTTCTGGTGCTGGCCATTTTACCCCCAGTCTTCATACCCAGTTTGTTGTAAACCAATCATTTTCATATAAGATGACTATGTGGTTGTGGTTTTGTTCTGGAAATCATCCCCATACTCTTGTGGCATTTGGCCATAGGTCATAGAAAATGTTTCTGTGTTCCCGACAGAGAGTCTTTTGACTCATTTGACCCACAGTTGGTATAAGCCATATACAGTCATCTCAAATTTGAAACTATCCACCCTTATATCTATAATTGTTAGGTGATATGTTTGGATGTTTTATCCTGAATTCCTTTCATTGAGATTCAGCTAGGGACCTTGTCTTGAATTGGGTCTTGTCTTCCTATGGCCTGGTCACTAAAAAATGTTGTTGATAGGCTAATCAGTTACATTCAAATTAGAAGTACAGGTTAGTATCAACATTTTATCCTTTTGTTCTTTAGTGAAATGTTGCATCTTACTTCAGTCCTTGCCTTGCAGGGGAGACACCCACCAAGGCAACCCTGAGGTGCTTTAAGGCCCAAGAAGCAACCTTCTGTATGCTTTCCTAAGAAAGTGTTTAGTTCTTTGTGGATGAAAACAGCTTAGACGACTAAAACACTTCCTATCCCAATGATCACCATCATTTGGTACAATTTCTACTGATGGTCTTTGATCCTGTCTCTCTCAAGTAGCAGCTTAAGATCATCTACAAGTTGGCAGGAGTAATCAGTCTTGTTGTTTTCCCTGTCTCCTTGATGTCTAATAGTGGAGCTCATTTCACCTGAGCACAATGCATTTATGGTTTGGCTCCTGCTTGTTCTAAGGAAGTCTGAGCATGTTGTATATTTGGCATTAAATTGGTTATCTGAATTTTCTTCCCTCCTCATCTTTAAGAGGACACTGTTTTCAGATTGGAAGTCACACAATAGGACATCAGAGGCATACGGTAACCTCTGAGAGACAAGCTCATATTTAGAAGTTAGTGCAGCACTTAAAGATTTAACATAATCTTTACAAGTTTTTCATTTGCAATATAATCAAGTATCACCCTGTGGATGAAGCCTGAAATGGCCTTCCACACAGAATTTCAAAAGGACTTAAACAGACCTTACTTCTAGGGATTGCATGTATCTGTAACAGAACAATGGATAAAATTTTATCCCAGGTCAGGTGAGTATCCTGACAATATGGTGGTTGTATTTTTAAGGTGTGATTCATTTTGTTGGTTTTTCCTATCGACTGTGGTCTCTATGCTGAATGCACTTTGTATTTGACTTCCAAAGCTTCTGAAACCTGCTGCATGATTTTTTCAATGAATGCTGGTTCATGGTCATTTTGTATGGGTTTTGGCAGTTCATATCGTGGTATAATTTCCCTTAGCAGAATGTGAGCCCCTTGTCTGAGTAGGGAAAGCTTCTACCCATCCTGAGAACATGTCCACAAACACCAACAGATACCTGAAGTTAAGATACTCTTAGAAGACAGTCTTCCCTATATGGGCGCCCTTCATTGCACTCTGAGTGGCAATGGGTGTTTTTGAGCAGATCCAACTCTGTGGTGAAGAGTCCACTATCACAGACCATATAATGTTTTTGTAGCCATATAATGTGGTGTCTTGTCCAAAGCAGGTTCTGTGGTACGTTTGTTTTAATACAGAATACATTAAAGCTTTAGGTAAGCCTTTTTCATCACCTTTCCATCCTTGAGGGAATTCATTAATAAAATGCCAGTCTTTTGCCCTTTTACAGTCCTCTTCTGAGTATCTAGGTACAAATTCTGATAAGGTTATTTGGGGCAGGAGGGGCCTATCGTTACAGTGTGTTGTTCTGCAGCCTGTTTTCCCACTTGATTGGCCAGTTTCTCTGTTCCACAACTTTATCCCTTGTTCTGATGACCAGGACAATATGCTACTGAGACCTGCCAAGGTTTGCACACTGCTTCTTAATAACTGTAGAATCCGAGACACATATTTTATGTCCGTGTTGTTTGAGGTCAGTAGTTGCTGATCCTTCCAAATAGCCCCATGTACATGAGCAATCATGAAGGCACGGAGTCAGTGTAGATATTGACTCATTTGTTCTCCAGCAGAATCAGGGCTCCAGTGAGTACAGTACACTAAGACTTTTGTGTCAAGTCCCAAGTAGCAGGACATCTGCTTCAGTTGTCCCTTGGACAGTTACTACCACATACCCTGCCTGTCCCTAACTTTGTTCCACAAAGCTGCTACCACCAGTGAAGAGCTCTCTCTATCCCAGTCTTCCAAAGGTTGGTCAGCCAAATCTAGCCTGCTTGCATTAAGTCCCTGCAAGTTGGTATCATCCCTGTGTCACTAGGTAATAGGATGGCTGGATTTAAAGTAGGGGGTACCTATAACTTAACATTAGTACCATCCAGAACAGTGGCCTGGCATCTGCCCATCCTTCCTGCCAGTAGTCAGTAGCTTCCTTTTGCACCAGCAGAGTTAACCCATGATGGGGGGCACATGCTGTGGCAGGTTGCAGCAGTGCAAACCTGTCAGTCTCTTGTAACAGTTCACAGGTGGCTACAATTGCCCTCTGGCAAAGCAGCTATCCTGCAACAGTATGATCTAATTGCTTTGAAAAATATGCCACCAGACACAGGGTTGATACTGTGTTAAGAGTAAGCACTCCTAGCCCAGTTCCTTGTTTTTCATGTACATACAAATTGAAGAGCTTATCTAAGTTCAGCAAGCCTAAAGTGGTACTTAGGTTTGAGTTTGAGTGTCAAAAGCTTGTCAGTATTCAGGAGTCCAATCTAAAGGTTCAGAATCTCTTCCTCTTAGTGCTTCCCAGGGGCTTGACTATAAGGCCAAAATTAACTATCTAGATTCAACAGAAAACCCGGCAATTGCGTTGGGTACAGAAGTCTTTAAATAAATTATAGCTCTTTTTCAGTCTAGTAATAACTCTCTCTGACCTTTTGACATAGTGAAGCCCAATATACAGCATTTTATTTACCTATTTGTGCCTTTTTCTGAGACATGTTATACCTACCCTTAGCCAGGTGGTTGAGTCCTAATGGTGTCAGTTAGGTTCCACTGGGTCAATGTGCAAGTCATCTTGAACAAATCTCCACTCATCTGAGTGAGATTTTTTAACTAGCAGATTTGAAGTGTTATAGGACAACTTGTGGGATTGAATTAAATTATTTTTATCTTTTTTTTTGATGAGTTACATATGACAGTAGAATGCATTTTGACACATCATACATAAATGGAATATGACTTTTCATTCTTCTGGTTGTAGCTGATATAGAATCACACCAGTCATGTAGTCATATATGCACATAGGGGAATAATGTCCAATTCATTCTACTATCCTTTCTATACCCATACCCCCACTCTCTTTATTCTCCTCTGCCTAATCCAAAGTAACTGTTCTTCCCTAGTCCCCTCCCCCCTTATTGCAAATTAGCATCCACATACCAGAGAAAACATTTGGCCTTTGGTTTTGGGGGATTGGCTTATTTCATTTAGCATGATATTCTCTAGCTCTATTCATTTACTGGCAAATACCATAATTTCATTCTTCTTTAAGGCTGAGTAATATTCCATTGTGTACATATACCACATTTTCTTTATCCATTCATCTGTTCATGGAACCAACCTAGATGTCCTTCATTTAGCTATTGTGAGTTGAGCTGCTATAAACATTCATGTGGCTATAGCACTGTAGTATGTTGAATTTAAGTCCTTTGGGTATAACTGAGGAGTGAGATAGCTTGGTCAAATGGTGGTTCCATTCCAAGATTTCTGAGGAATCTCCATACTGCTATCCAGAATGGTTGTACCAATTTGCAGTCCCACCAACAATGTATAAGTGTACCTTTTCCCCCACATCCTAGCCAACATTTTTTATTGCTTGTATTCTTGATAATCACCATTCTGACTAGAGTGAAATGAAATCTTAGAATCTTAGTTTTGGTTTACATTTCTCTAAATGCTAGAGATGTTGAATATTTTTTCATACATTTGTTGATCAATTGTTTTTCTTCTTCTGTGAAGTGTCTGTTCAATTCTTTCGCCCATTTAGCCATTGGGGGTTTTGTTTTGTTTTTTGGTGTTTGAGTTCTTTATATATCCTAGAGATTAGTGCTCTACCCGAGGTGCATGTGGTAAAGATTTTCTCCCATTCTGTAGGCTTTCCCTTCACATTATTGATTGTTTCCTTTGCTAGAAGAAGCTTTTTAGTTTGAATCCATCTCATTTATTGATTCTTGATTTTACTTCTTGTGCTTTGGAAGTCTTATTAAGGAAGTCAGATCCTAAGCCAACACGGTGAAGATAAGGGCCTACTTTTTCTTCTGTTAGGTGCAAGGTCTCTGTTCTAGTGCCTAAATCTTTGATCCACTTTGAGTTGAGTTTTGTGCATGGTGAGAGATAAGGGTTTGTTTGGTTTTTTTATTTCATTTTGTTACATATGGATTTCCAATTTTCCCAGCACCATTTGTTGAATTATATTTTTAAAAATTTTTGAAAAACCAGCTGGATGCCCCTTCAAGCTTCCTGCTTCAGTAAATATTAAGCTTTGGGTCCTGTGCTGTACCTTTAGTGCAATCTGTGTAGACTATGTTCTTAGCCCTTCCTGGCATGCCCATTGTCCAGACGTCAGGTCTTACCTTTTTTGAACTTCTGGAAGCATTTATTCTTAACATTTAGAAATTTGTATCTCTAACTGTCCTGAGGATAACTTTACTCAGGCATTTAATTTGCATAAGAGGTCATAGCTTAAGAGGGGTATTGGGCACTCTGGTACATACAGAAAATGCTGTTTTCAAGTTGTATTTCCTAATTGACATTCCAATGTCTGGAGGAAGGACCTACCTTGACCTTTACCTGATGCCTCCATGATCATAGTAGAGGTCTTAGCTTTTTCCCCTAATCTAGTATTTAATACCTAGTAAGTAGACCTGAATCCAAGAGAAAGTTAATCAAATGGCTCCCGCTCTTAGTTGTACATGGGGCTCCCGTGGGGAAATTCAAGTTGATCAGATCAAATCTATAGGAGCTTCAAGGCCTCCTCAATTCCTATCCAATCCTGTTTGCCTCACCAAATAAATCTATCAGAAATAGAACACAGTGGGCTATGCATCCTAACATGTTTAGTGGGTTGCCACTGAACACTTGCTGTGTCAGGAGGGAGAAACCCATCCTGAACCTCCTAATTACATTTCAGACTCCATACCCTTGACAGGAGAGTCCTGCCTTCTTGGGAAAGGGGGAGCAGTTGCTGGTCACCAGCAGAGGGCTAGGTGCTGCAGCTGTAGTAGGATCGGGTGCCCCAGAAGCTGCATATGATGCTTCCAGAGGGGTTTAAGTGATTGATTAATATCATCTCCCTCACGACTTGCCATCAAGTAATAAGGGTGGGGTCTTACCTGGCCTCTGAACCACAGCAATGTTCAAAACATCCTTCCCTTTCTAATAACATGAAAGCTTGTATATAAGGAACTTCATCCTTTTCTCTCTTTTGTAAAACAAATCTAATTGTACTATAGTATAATAATTAAATAAACCATTCATGAGTCACTTTGCCCCTGACTCCATGGCATATTATAGCCAAGGTATAGTGCAATAAAATGCCATTTGTTTTTTGGTCATAGGACTATAACTATAATCAGACTATTTTTTTAGGATTATCCTCAGAGGACTCCTATTTGGAACTGCTGGCAAGTTCCCCATTTCCACAAAACTGAAAACAATTATGAGCACACAGTCTGCATGTACTCAGGGAAGTGTAGGCAGAATAAGGGAACCACACACACACATACACACACAGTCAACCAGAATCAGAGGTCCAGACCACAGATTTCAGGATAAAAGTTCTACAACTATTCCTTCTCCTATAGTGCTCTCTGAAAACCAGATGAGCTATCTTCTTTTGAAGTGAGTCTTATGATGGAGTGAGGAGAGAGTTCTCCAGACGACAAGTTACCCATTCTGATGCTATAATCAGCTTACCCAAGGCTGTTTTTTAGTCTGCTATTGAGGGTCTGTGAGGGTAACCATCCTTAGGAAAAGAAAAGGAACAGGATTGTCCCCAGGGCTAATGTAGCCCTGGTGGTTGCAAGGGACTTATCCTTCTGCTCCCCAATCTGAGTCCAGCCCACCACAGCAAAATCCAGCCTCACATAGGGTGCCCGTTGTAACTGTATAAGGCTTGGTTCTGCCTCCCAATAATAAATGAAGAGGCAGAGTGATGGAGAAAGAAAGAGCCTTATTGGGGCTGGGATTGTAGCTCAGTGGTAGAGCGCTTGCCTCGCATGCGTGAGGCCCTGGGTTCGATCCGCAGCACCACATACAAAGCAATAAAATAAAGACATCGTGTCCATCTACAACTAAAAAAGAAAAAAGAAAGAGCCTTATTAACAAGCCAGCATTGTTGGAAGATGGCATGCTGTCACCTTCAGTGACCATGTTGCCCCTTGCCCTAAGAGATTTTTAATGATTTTTCAAGGGAAGATTGATGGAAAGGCACGCAGGTCCCAGAGAGGTGGGACCTCTTCTGAAATGTGGGCTAAGTCAACATCTTATCTGGTTCATATAGGTCATTGAGAATTGCAATTCAATGGATCAAAAGATGCCATGATCAAAGCCTCTGTATTGATTATTAGAGTGGCTGGCGTCTTGTTTTGCTGTGAACAGCAGTTCTGGCAAGCACCCTTCCAAGTATGATCTTCTCCTATAACCTAGGACTAGGGAGTGTCTGGTAAGGGAGGGTTTGGGTCATGCCTAGCTAACTTTAATATGCAGTTGATCTATAAGTGATAGAACAAGTAGAAGCAAAAAGGAACTTCTGAGAATTGGGTTTCATTTAGTGGGGGAGAGCTTATGTGTGCTTTCCATATTACATATAGAAACCCCAAAAAGATTCTACAAAAAGCCATTAGAACTAATAAATTCAGCAATGTTTAAGGATATAAAAGTAACATACAAAAATAAGTAATGTTTCTATATGTCAATAGTGAATTATATGGAAAATAAAGTAAGAAAGAAATTCCATTTATAATAGCTACCAAGAAAAATAAAATACCTAGGAATAAATTTAACCACAGGGGTGAAAGATCACCACAATGAGAAATTATGAAAGAGGATGCAAAATAATGGAAAAACACTGTGTTCATGGATTAGAAGAATCAATATTGTTAAAAGATCCATACGACCCAAAGTGATCCACAGATTCCGTGCAGTTCCTATCAAAATATTGATTATATTCTTCACCAAACTAGAAAAACTAATCCCAAAATTTGTATGAAACCACAAAAACCTCAAAATGGCCAAAGCAATTTTGAGCAAAAAGAACAAATCAGGAAGCAGTATACTAACTGATTTCAAAATAAGCTCTAGTGATCAAAATGGTATGGTGTTAGCATATAATAGACACAGTGATCAGAATGGAACAGAATTGAACTCAGCTCAGAAGTGAACCCACACATCTAGAGCCAACTGATCTTCAACAAAGGTGCTAAGAAAACACAATGGGGAAAGGTGGTCCATTTCATAAACAGTGCTGGAAAACTGGATATCCAAGCAGAAGAATGAAACTAGACCCCTATCTCTCACCAGTTACAAAAGCCAACCCAAAATGGATTAAATAACTTAAGTGTAAGACCTAAAATTACTAGAAGAAAATAGAGGAAATGTTCAGGACTTTGGATAACCCCCAAAAGCACAGGCAACAACAACAACAACAACGCCTACAAAAGGAGAAAATATTTATGCAAAGTCTACATCTGATAAGGAGTTAATAACCAGCACCAAAAAAAAAAAAAAATCCATAGATAATCCAATTTTAAAAATGGGCAGTAGACCAAACAATAGATGTTTCTTGAAAGAAAACAAATGGCCAACATGTATGTGAAAAAAAATGTTCAGCATCAGTAATTATCAGGGAAATGCAAATCAAAACCGCAATGAAATATCCCTCCATTTAGAATGCCTGCGAACAAAAATAGGTGCTGGCAAGGTGTGGAGGAAAGGAAAGAATTATAGGCTCTTGCCAGGAATGTACATTAATATAGCCATTATAGAAAACTGTATGGAAGTCCCAAAAATTAAAAATAGAATTACCATGTGACCTGGCAACCCTACTACTGGATATACATCCGAAAAGAAATCAGTATGTGGAAGAGACACCTGCCCACCCATGTGGATGGCAGCATTGCTCCCAGTAGCCAAGAAATAGAAGCAACCTCAGTTTCCATAAAGTGATAAATGGATTTTTTTAAAGTACCTATACACAATGGAATAGTATTCATCAATTAAAAGGGTGAGAGCTTGTCATTTGTGGCAACATGGTTGGAACTGGAAGACATTATGTTCAGTGAAATAAGCCAGGTACAGGAAAACAGGTATCTAGTCATTGCTCATTGGTGGAATCTAGAAGTCTTGTCGTAGAAATTGAGAGTAGCATAGTGGTTACCAGAGGCTGGGAGAGTATGGGGAAGGCAAGAATGAGGAAAGATTGGCAAATTGACAGTGAGTTATAGTTATACAGGATAATTAAGATGTTCTTTCACATAGTAAATGAATACAAGTGTTGACATGTCCTACATATTTCTTTTTTTTTATTTCTTTTTTTTAGTTGTTGATCTTTTTTTTATTCATTTATTACTTATATGTGGTACTGAGGATCGAACCCAGTGCCTCATGCATGCTAGGAAAGCGCTCTACCACTGAGCTACAGCCCCAGTACCTGTCCTACATATTTCAAAAAAGCTACAAGAAAGGATTTTGGATGTTTGCACCACAAAGAAAAGATAATGTTTGAGGGATAAATATATGTATTGAAACATCACATGGTACCCTATAAATGTGCAGTTTTTATGTATTGATTTTTTTTTAAGTCAAACTTTTAGGGGCTCGTGTTGTGGCTCAGTGGTAGAGCATGTGAGGCACTGGGTTTGATCCTCAGCACCACATAAAAATAAAGTAAATAATCAACAATTTAAAAAATTATTTTAAAAAATTTTTAAAAAATGTTTCTCCTGTTTCGCTGTCCATTCCTCCTCAATTGTTTTGCCAGTCCCTTCCTTCTACCTTCTCTTAATAACCTGGGACTCATTCCTTGATGGTCATCTTTTCTCTCTTCATTCTCTTGGTAATCTCTTGCAGTCTGTTTGCTTTAAAAACCAACTGTATGCAAATGAACCTCAAAATTGATATTTTTAAAGTATTCTCTCCTGAACCCAACCCAAGAATCCAGCTGCTTTCTTAATTTTTCTTTGAACATCTCATAGATCTCTCAAATATACTGCCCCACATTCCTGTGCTCTAAAATCTGCTTCAAATAGTCTTCCCTCCCATCCCTCCCCCAGTCTGTTGCATCCAGTCTGCTCCCTCTTGATTATGGCAGCTCTGTCTCACCAGTTGCTCAGGCCAGAGTCCTTAGAGCCTTTCTTGTTAATTTTCTCTTTCTCTCATCCCACAGCCAATCTTTTGGCTTTTTCCTGATAATGTATCACTGAATACTTCTTAGGAACTCTGCTGGTTCCACCATGCTATAACAAAATACCTGAGAAAAGCAACTTACAAAGGAAAAGATTAATCTGGCTCAGTTTCAGAGGTTTCAGTCCATGGTCACCTGGCCCTGCCTTCAGTCCTATAGCAAAGCAGTACATAGTACCTTGTAATTGGAGCATGTAGTGGGAAGCAAAGAGAATGGGCAAGGACCCCAATCTTCCCTTCAAGGACATGCCCCCGGTGACCTAATTTCCTTCCACGAGGTCTCCTAAAGGTTCTACTACCTCCCAATAGCACCACAGGCTAGGGTCCTGTGGGGGACACTTATCTAAACCACAGCACACCAGAATAGAGTCATCCTTTCTTGCCTAGGTTAGGAATAGTCTCCTACCCAGACTCCTTATTGTCTTCCTATCTCACATACGGTCAAAGTCAAAGTCTTCCCATGGCATAGGAACCCCAGTGCAGCCTAGCCACAGTCCATTTCCTCTCAGTTGCCACTCCTCTCCAGCCTTGCCATTCCTGAAACATTCTGGAGGCCCCCAGCCTATGGACTCTGGACTGGCTCTGCCTTTTGTCTAGAGTGTCTTTCCTCCTGACATCTGCATGACTCATTCTTTCAGCCCCTTAAAGTCTTTATTTAATCAATACATCTAGACTAATCTATGCAATCTATTTTCACAAAATCCTACATTAGCATTCACAATTCCTCTTACATTACCTGTTTTCCTATAGTTCAAATCACTTTTTAACAGTATGCACAATTTATTTGTTTTTAAGTATTGTATGGGATTTTTGATTCTATCCCTTTGCTAGGTCAAGGGATTGGGGAATGGTAAATAAACAAATGAAAAGAAAAGACATTTAATCTCATTAGTAATCAGGGAAATGCAAAGTAAGACCAAAGTTCATTTTATAATCACTAAGTTGGTTTTAAAAAGAAAGTTTGGTGACATCAAGTGCTGGCAAGGATGTAGAGCCACTGGCTGTCCCACTCTGGTGGAAATTTAAGCTGGTATAACTGCTTTGGCAAATACATGGGTATCGTCTTATGAAATTAGACATTCACCTGACCAGTACTCTCTGCAGTACCACTCTGAGGCCTCTACTCTTTAGAAACTCTTGTAGATAATGCTGTGGGATCCAAGTACAACAATAGTTACAACAGCACTGCTCCTAATACAAAAGTGACACCAGCCCATTGCCAGCTGATAGGGAAAGGCATTAGGGTGTATTCACACTGTGGAATATTATATAGCAGTGAACATAGAGTATTCACTATGTACAAAAACATTGACAAATCTTAGAAACTAGTTTGGAATGAAAAAGCAATTTTCAAAAGGCTATACACAGTATCATAGTTTTGTTATAAAGTTCAAATCAACACTGAAGATTAAAAGAATAATACACATATAAAGATAGAACAGTGTTAACCCTTGGGGAATGGGGCAGGGAATTAGAAAAAGAGCACATGAAATGTAACAGCAAAGTTTAGTGCCCTGGATTTTTAAAATTCAATGGTGTCTTTTGGGGACCTTCATTCTATCTTTATCCTTCATAAAGTGTCCCACACAAAAGGTGATACATTCTTTTCAACATAACAAATCTGTGAATTTCTAAAGTAGCAAAGGGATGTTCATTGTATACCCTGGCATGTACACAGAATGTCCACCACCTTGTCCAGATATACCACAATGACAAGCAAAGCTAGGAAACCTTATGTTCCCCTCCATTTCCTTGGGACTGACATATTTCTTCTTCTCTCTTACAGCACATCATCTACTCGGTGAAATTTTTCCTTTCATATATCATTCCAGATGTATCAAAGAACACAAAGAGCAAAATCAAGAGGGAAAAATACCTAACCCAGAAGCTTCTTCATGAGAATCACCTCAAAGATATGACAAAAAACATGGGAGTTATAGCCGAGAGGATGGTAGAAGTGGTAGATCACAATTTACGACCAAAATTAGAATGAAAGCTTTATGTTCCAAGAAGCACTTTAAAGAATTTAGCTCTGTCAAAATATATTATGAATCACTAATGAGAATGTTGAAGTTAAATCACTTTGGCAAATGTGAATCAACTATTACCATTTTCATGTATATTATTTTTCAGTTTCAGCTAGTGATGCAAGAACTGAAGAATATAAAACTTATATCAAGAAGGGCATAAAACTAATCACCTGGAAAACCTAATATGTTACCTTCTTTTGATAAATTGAAATTTTAGTAACACAGAAAGTGTGCTTAGCAACCAACTCTTTAAAGCAGAATGGATCCTTTTTCTACTTGATTGCGTCCATCCCTTCCTACTCTCAAGCACGTGATCTCCTTTAGTTTTAGGTTGTGTTTTTATCTCTTCATTTCACCAAATCTGGTCCGGTTATCTTTTTCTTACCATGACTAAAGACTAGACATGGTACTGTTTTAATAGCTTTGGTATGATTAAAAATTGCTAACTCAGAATTGGGCTTGAATGCAGTAATAAGTGGCAAATAGAATTCTTAATATTTAGGTGTATTATCACATCCCTATAGAAAGAAACCTCATATAATGAGGAGTAGTTTAGTCTCCATTTGGCCCGTCTTTGCATCTCAAAGAAATATGCATAGTGGACTGTAATGATGATGGCAAAGTTCTGAAACATTTGTTTTAATCCAGTGACACCTTCTACCTTCTAGGATCTCTCCTAGAATTATCTGTGCCTAATCAATGGTGACTGCCTTGCAGAATTTAAGGGAATAAGATGACAAAAGTAGGGATAGTTACAGATTCAAATAGAAGTATAACTCTGTTCAATCTGGATAATTAATTTGCCTCTTCTAGAGATGTGTAGTTTCTTGGGAGAAAATGATAATCAAATGATTAAAATTACATTTTTATCAGCATAACGTTTTGGAAAATAGAAGCCCATCAGATTCCCACCAGTCAACTTTTATTCACTAGATGCAGGAGGTACATTACTGCAAATCACCAAGCGCCTTTGCAGATAGCTCACTATGCAGCCTTCGCGGCATGACAGTGCTCTGTGGGGTCTAGGGGCAGCAGGTGCCCCGTGAGCCGCACCACTGTGGGCTTGGGTGGGGAGCCCTTTGATCAGGAGTGCAGCATGTCTTTATTTCTGTATGCCAAAGTGATCGACATACCAAAGCGGTTGCCACCATGAACATGTCTTCCTGAACCTTCCACCCTTGCATTCTGGGCCCAGTAACTCATTTGTAATTGTAAGTTGGCGCTAGGAACAAGTATATTCAGATTGTTAATCAAAAAAGGAAACTGAATTTGACTTCAGCTTGCAGCCTCCTCTAGGGCAAAGTCAGTAGTAAAGGGTAAAAAGGAATGATTTGGTCACAAATCCTACCATCACCTGGAGGTCACTTCCTGAAGCCCTGCACCACCATGCATATCTTATCCTCGGTTTTGCTCAGCCAGCAGTCCAGTGTGCTTTACTGCCTTTTAAGAGTCTGGTCCTGTGGTAGGTGTGGAGAAGACAGGGCCTACACATCTTACCCTTGACTGGTAACAGGTCAGTGCTGCGTGAAGAAGGCTGTTCGTGCTAGATGGGCCTCTACCCACTGGGATTCTGTTAAATGCTCAGGTACCCTAGGAAACAACCTATCAGTATCCCAGCAGCGAAGGGAAGTGAAACTTGTTTCAATAATCAGATACAGAGGCTTGTGTTGTAATAAGGTAGCTTAACTCCATATCACAGTTTTTAAAAGCCTACCATCATGAATGTTTTAAATTTTAAAAAAAGTATTCTGGGCTGTTGAATTGCTCCAATGGATCATGGACATTTCTCCATCTTCCTTGATCACGTATGTTAACAGTGTGGTTAGAGAGCCCAAGACAGGCCACATGAGTTCTCGCTGCACTGGGACCGGAGATGAATGTCTTCCCACTGGAGGGAACTGTTTTTTATTTCTGCACAGCCTACATGGAGCACCTGCTCCTTTTCCCACCCTCTGAGAGACTGTTCCTGGAGGTGCATGCCACCTCCTCTCTTATTACCTCTTCTCTGAAGTATATGACTATCTCCTAGCATTTGATTTATCAACTACTTGCTATTTATGTCATCATAGGAAAGGAAACCTTTTTGCCTTATCTCTTTGTATATACTATAGAATTTCAAAAAAGTGCATTTATGTGTTTGTATCCCCAGCTTAGAGAATCCTCTTCAGAGTTTAAAATGTGCTGCTATGGATAGGGACTTTAAAACCTTCACGTTTCTAAAGGCAGCAAATGTGATGTCTAACACTGCCAAGGTGCTCAAAAAAGCTAACTTGCAGTGGAGATCACAGTCCCCCATAACTTCAGCAGTGTTCCTGTGAGTCCAGTGCTACTTGTCAGAGAAAAGTGGACTATGGTTGCATTTGCCAATGGGAAAGATGCACCCTGCCCCTGGCCCCTGGGAGCACCAAGGGGCATGGAAGTTGGCCTGTGATGGGAGGATCTGGCCCTCGATCTGTTCAGTGTTAACCACTAGAGAAATTTTAGCTTTATATCCTCTTGTATTGCCTGTGAGTTTTAATGGATTGAAGCATTAGACCCAATACTCAGGGGATTTTTTTTAAAACTCCCTCAGATATTTTATATATCTCAGTAGAAATGAAAGGCTATCATTTTTGTTTTGAAACTAAACAAGGCCATCTTGTAAAATGTTTGTCACAAAACACCCGCCTTTGTATTACATGTGCATCTTGGAGTTCATAGAACATTAATTCACAATAGGGGGCAGAATGTGATCTGTTGGTGAAACACTTCTTGTACCATTTTCTTATGTTCCTATTATAATGTGTTTGAAAAGTTGAAATGTATGAGCAACTTAACTAAAGAAGAACTGAAATATTCATACTTATCATACACTGTGGCATAAGATGTAAAGTTTGTAATTAATGTTAATTTCTATACATTTTAATATTCTTTTATAATTATGAGCATTTTAATAAATTCATTTGTACAAACAGTGCTCTGTTCTATTGCATAAAGTTCATAAGAATGAGAACACATTTATATGCCATTTATGAGTGACCAGTTTTGTCACTTAGCAAATATGTACTTTTGTGTAAATTATATCTAAAATTATATTTTCACAGTCTAAACTTACTTTAGAGCATAGTTTTTCTAGGAAAAATTTGGGGTGGGTTTTCAGACAGAGCTGCCACATACAGATGTTGAAATTGAGTCCTGCCTATGACCCTGAACATAAAGACTTATTGGGAAATGAGATCAGCCCACCTGTTCAGGTACTCTGAATGCAGCTACTGGTGAAAGGGAACAGTTCTTTAATTTCATAAAGCATCTTCACTTGCTAAACCAGAGTTGCAAGCAGCAATGTCTCAAAAAAGAAAGACAAGTCGCTATAAGTTTGGGGCACAGAAAACCTATTCCATGAAATAGTAAAAAACTTACCTAATCTTGACCAAGATATGAACATCCATGTACAGGATGCATATAGAGCTCCAAATAGACATGACCAGAAAAGATCTTCACCACAGCATTAATAGTCAAACTATGAAAAAACATAAGACAAAGATTTAAAATCTACAATAGAATCACATTTAAAGTCATTCCCATTATTCTGACAGCAAATTTCTCAGTAGAAACCTTCCTGTCCAGGAGGAGATGGAATGACATATTTCAAGTCATAAAAAATAATTACCAATCAAGAATACTATAGCCAGAAAGCCTGTCCTTTGGAAATAAATAAGAAACAAGCAAAAACAGGGAATTCATGACCATTAACCCAGCCTTAAAAGGATGCATAAGAGAAAGAAGGATAACTACTATCATAAAAGCATGTGAAAGTATAAATTATTCCACTGAGAGATACAATAAAATGCCTATAAGAAACTAACTTCACAAGACATACAAACTGAAAGGCAAAAATATGGAAAATGATATTCCAAGAAAATGGAAACTAAAAGCAAGTAGGAATAGCTCTACTTATATCTCAAGATATTGAGATAAAAACTGTGAGAAAGGAAGTCACTGTATAATGACCAAGGGTTCAATTCAACATGAACTTACAATAACTGTAAATATATATGCACTTAATTTTAGAGCACCCAATTTTATAAAACACTATTTAACCTAGAGAAAGGCTCCAATACAATTAATAGTAGTTTTAACACTCTACTGTCCTCAATTAACATATCCCAACAAAAAAATTAACGAGGTAACATCAGAATTACACTATACTATGGATAGAATGTACTTAACAGACATTAACAAAACATTCCAATAGTTGAAGAATACGTATTTTCAACAGCACATGGAACATTTTCTAGAATAGACCATATGTTAGGTCACAAGTTTTAACAAATTCAAAAAAATGAAATCAAATCCTATATCTTTTCTGATCATAATGAAATAAATCTAGAAGTCAGCAAGAAATTTTAGAAGTTACGCAAATATATGTAGACTGAACAAATCATTATTGAATGAACAGTGTATCGTCAAGGAAGTCAAATTTAAAAATTTCTTGAAACAAAAATTGAAATGCAACATACCAAAACTTGTGTGATACAGCAAAAGCAGAACTAAGAGGGGTATATATCAATGATTGCCTATATCCAAAAAAGAAAAGGTCTCAAGCAATCTAAGAATAAACACCAAGGACTTAGAAAAGCAAGAATAGAGCAAACCCATAATTGGTAGAAGGAAAGAAATGACAAAGATCGCAACAGAAATAAATGAAATAAAAACTTAAAAAATGACGCAAAATAGTAATGAAACAGTTGGTTCTCTGAGAAGACAATCTTTCAAATCTTTTCTTAATCATAATTTTAAACAACAGAATACCATAATAAATGGAAATTAAAAAGTCATTACAACTGATACCACAGAAATACAAAGGATCATTAGGTATTACAATGAAAACAAAATGCTAACAAATTGGAAAACATAGAAGAAATGGACAAATTTCTGGATACACATGACCTAGCAAAATTAAACCAGGACATAAAAATACCTGAACAGACCAACAAGTAAGGAGATTAAATTAGCAATAAAAAATATTACAACAAAAGCCCAAGATCAAATTCCTTCCCTGTTGAATTTCACCAAACTTTTTAAAAACTAGCACCAGTGCTTCTCAAACTAGTCCATAGGATTGAAGACAGGGAACCCTTCCAAATTCATTCTATGAGGTAAGCATTACCCTGTTGCCAAAACCTGACAAAGGACACAGCAAAAAACAAATACAGCAAAACAAAACAAAAAACTATAAACCAATATCCTTGATAAACAGATACAAAAATTCTCAAATTGAATTCAATAGCACATCAAAAAGACTATTCATTGGCTGCAACTGTATGTAGCTCAGTGGCAAAGTGCTTGCCTAGCACATGTGAGGCACTAGGTTTGATCCTTAGAACTGCATAAAAAAACAAAAAGGCATGCTGTCCATCTACAACTACAAACAAAATTTTTTTTTAAAGAATTGTTCACAATGATCAAGCTGGTTTCATCCCAGGAAGATGTTTCAACATAATATTATCAATAAATATAATACATCACACTGAAAAAAATGAATGAAAAAAAGCATAAGACCACCTCAATACATGTAGAAAAAGCATTTGATAAAATTCAGCATCCCTTTCTGGTAAAAGTCCCAAAAAACTAGATATAGAAGAATTGTATCTCACTATAATAAAGGCTATACATGACAAACCCACAGTCAACATCATACTGAATGGGAAAAAGATGAAAGCATTTCCTCTAAGATCAGGGAAATGCAAATCAAAATTATAATGAGATATCAATATTACACCAGTTAGAATGGCTATTATTATAAATAAAACAAATTTTGGCATTGATAGAAGAATAAGGAATCCTTATACATTGTTGGAAATGTAAATTAATACATCCATTAGAGAACAGTACGGAGGGCCTTCAAAACCTAAATATAGGTCTATCATATGATTCAGCCCTCCCATTTCTGGGTAAAAGAGAGATCTGCACGACCATATTTATACCAACACTGTTCAAAATAGTTAAGAGAGAATCAGAGTAGGTGCCCATCAACAGATGAGTGGATAGAGAAAAAGTGATATATATACATAATGGAGTATTATTCAATCATAAATAAAATGAAATGCTATCATTTGCAGTTAAATGGATGGAACTGAAAGACATTAAGTAAAATAAGGCAGATATAGAA
>PVHX01004135.1:0-31918 GCA_004024805.1 Geosciurus inauris
CTAGAAAAAAAAAAAAAAAAAAAAGAACTGCATCAGGGTTATATTTTTCACTCAGGGTCTGAGCTCCCATCTTTATCCTCCAAGGATATCCACTTTTTTTCTCTCTCTCTCTTTTTCTCCTCTCACATGACTAGGACACGGACCTGGTGGTCTCTGTGTGTCAAGTTTCTTGTCCTGTTGACCATACAAGTTATTTTTCTGGAAGTACCTATTTAGATATGCCAGAGGGAAATAAAAAACAGGCAGAAGAAATCTCTCTTACCTATAGAAAGGAAATAAAAGAGAACAAAGACAGACTCCCTTCACTTCCTCTCCCCAGATGAACTGACCATGTGCAGAGGGTGGTAAGTACAGTCACCTAAAGGCTAACAGTTACAAACACTTCTCTAGCTCTTTCTAGGTACCTGTGATTCATGCTTTATATGCCTCATTCAATCTTCCACAACTCTATGAGGTAGGTAGATTAGTATCCCTGTTTTAAAGACATAAGAGCTAAGGGTTAAAGTTAAAATGCCAGGGCTGAAGTTGTAGCTCATTGGAAGAGTGCTTGCCTAGCATGTGTGAGGCACTGGGTTTGATTCTCAGCACCATATATAAATAAATAAACAAATAAATAAATAAAGGTCCATTGACAACTAAAACAATATTTTAAAAAAAGTTAAAATGCCCAACATCCTGTGGCTAATAAGTGCAAAAGTCAGGCAGTCCTATGTTCCTTTGGAAGCTAGAGTCTGTCCAGTGACCATAAAGTGATAGGTAGCTCTGGGTCAGTGGAGATACCAGGGATATCTCCTCTGGAATACATCATTCACGAGGCTAGCCTCTTTTCACTAGAGTATAGGAAACTTAAGTTTTTTTTTTCAAATGCTACTTATAGAGGATTAAAGAAAAGTTACCAACATAAATAGAATTACAGTATTTTAGAATCAATAGTAAATTGGAAAATATTTATTAATATTATGTATTTCAAGTTGTTCTAGGTGTACACGAGGGTTGGAGGTGGTGTTTCAATGACACATATAGGCCCTTGGCATAAAACCTTACAATCTCCATGATATAACAGGAAAAAATTTAAGATCAAAAGGCATTTATCTATCTATCTATGCTAAGTGCTATGATTCCGAATGTTAACAATGCTGAGGGAAGGAGGTTTGTGTGGGTCTTTAATGTGCTATTCAAAGGCATAACTACTGGGCCTTAGAGAATTAAAATAATTTAGAAAGCAGAAGCACTAAAGAGAAAAGCTGCTGTTATTATTTATTATCTGCAGACTGCATACCTAGGGGTGAAGGAAGTATACAGGAAGGGGGCTGCTGGAAACGCTGGGTAAGGCACAGAACTGGCAGGCTTTTAATACACACAAAAATGTGCTGAAATAGTCCATTGCCATCTATATCAATAACAGGTCAACAGACCAAGTTCATTAAATGTGGTTTTATATGGTGCTTACAAAATGTTTAGTTTAGTAATGTCTAGCATGCAATTAAGTTTTCTTGAACAAAACACAACTAGAGAGTATAGTTATATCTGGGATTTTATTTCTCTCTTGGCAGGGCCAGGTAGGTCTTCTGCAGTAGCACACCCACCCCACCTCTATCCTGGTGGTAGAGAAGAGGTCTTGAGAAACTTCTGGTGAAGGTGTAGTCAGTCAGAGTCATTCTTCTCTCATCTTTCTGCTCCTATTGCATTTTTTATATTGCTATTTCTTAACATCCCCAAAGCAAGCAACCCAAGAGGTAAGGTGAGAATTTTAATGTCCTTTATGACTTAGCCTTAGAGGCCATGAGCCATATCTTCCACAGTAGTACCATAGTCAAGACAGTGAAAGGCCTTCTAACGTTCAATAAAAAGTGAAATATTCCCCATGAATTGATGGAGGATATTTGTATCACCTTTTAAGAAGAGCATGGACTGTCTGCTACGGTCATAGTTAGCAAATGCAATCTGCTAAGGCGTGGAAACTATGCAACCACATGAAGTGTTCACAAGCATTACTATTAATGCTACTCAAGGAATGTTTACTTTTTAAAATTTTTAAAAATGTATTTAATTATTTATACATGACAGTAGAATGCATTTATGCACTGTAATGTATCATGCATAAATGGGGTATAATTTCTCATTTTTCTGATTGTACATGTTATAGAATTATATAGATCATGCAGTCATATATGTACATAAGGTAATAATGTCTGTTTCATTCTATTATACCTTCTACCCCCATATCCCCTCCCCTCCCTTCACGCTCCTCTACCTAATCTAAAGTAACTCTTTGCTTCTGTAGCATTCCCCCTCTTATTGTGAATTAGCAACCACATATCAGAAAATATTCAGCCTTTGATTTTTTGGGATTGGATTATTTCACTTAGCATAATACTCTCCAACTCCATCCATTTACTGGCAAATGCCATAATTTCATTCTTCTTTAAATCTGAGTAATATTCCATTGAATATATATGTACCACATTTTCTTTATCCATTCATCTATTGAAGGGCACCTAGGTTGGTTCCATTAGATATTGTGAATTGTGCTGCTATAAACATTGATGTGGCTGCAATCACTGTAGTATGCCTATTTTAAGTCCTTTGGGCATAAACCAAGGAGTGGGAAAGCTGGGTCAAATGGTGGTTCCATTCCAAGTTTTCTGAGGAATCTCCATACTGCTTTCCATAGTGGTTGCACCAATTTGCATTCCCACCAGCAATGTATGAGTGTATCTTTTTCCCCACATCCTCACCAACATTTATTGTTGCCTGTATTCTTCATGATTGCCAAGGAATGCTTTCTTGAAGAATAAATTGCCATACATCCTCCTTTGGTTAGAACTTCAGACTAGTTAAAATATTTTCTTGGAAATAGTTTGAATTGGTCTGTACCTATCTGCTACCTTTGAAACTGAAGACATTTTACATTTTAATTTAAAACCATTTCACATCTGCTCAAGTTTTAGGGTAATAAAAAAACCTGACTCTCTAAACCCATCTAAATTCTTCTTTTTTAACATTTTGCCTCATTTAAAAAAATATTCTGATCCCCCTGCCCCACTTTGAGTGTTAGGTTCAGATGCTATATACCCATAATATCCTCATTAAATTCAGGAAGGTTAACATTGATGCAGTGCTGTCATTTAATATATATATATATATATATATATATATTTAAATTTCAAAAATTATGCTAACCATGCTTATATATAGTTCATTTTTTCCCCCTGAACAAACATCCAGTCTAGGACCACAGATTGCACTTAGTTGTCCTGTCTCTTTAGTCTCCTTTAATTTGAAACAGTTCTTCAGCTTTAATTTTCACAACATTGACATTTTTGAAATATAACAGACTAGATGTTTGGTAGAAATGTTTTTTGATTTTAGTTTGCCTTGGGTTGTCTCATGATTAAATTCAAGTAATGCATTTTTGACAGGCACTCCATGAATGAGGTGTTAGGTGCCTGGTGGCATATCACCTCAGGAGCCACACACTGTTGATGGCATGAATTTGATCACATGTATAAGGTGGTGGGTGCCAGGAATCACCACCATAAAATATCCATTTCCCTTGGTAATCTATGGGGAGATTTTTTGAGACAATCTAATGTCCTGTTCCTTTCAAACTTTTATCCAATAGTTTTATCATTCATAGATGAATCTTATTTGAATCAGTTATATATTATAATGCTTTCTTCTATAAAAAGGAGATTTACCAATTTTTATTATTTCATCTATTTTTACTAACTAGAATTCTAATATAGGTTTGCTTTTCTGCCTTATCTTTTTGAATTAATGGATTCTTATTTTTATTAAATGAATTAGAATGTAACACTGCCAGTTAATTTATTTCAAAGATAAAATTGTCCCTAATGTGACCTGTGAATGCCCATAAAACAAGAACTGAGTCCATTTGATATATCCTTATAATTTTTGAGTGCTTCTTTACCTTTTAGTATAACAAGATATTCCAAACTTTTATTTTAAAATTTCTTTGCCTCAACCCTCCTCCCTCTGAGGTGACCTAATTCCTTTTAGTGAGGAATGGAACTTAGCAACAAGATCTGTGAGGAAATGTTTGTATAGGTCATCTAATGTTGAAGTAAATCAGGCAAAACAAACAAAAAAAACCTAGTTAAATATTGAGTCCATGAAACAGAAAGCCTTACCTGAAAGTGTATCTACTGCAATTCAAGTTGAAAATAGCTTTGAGGAGGGGACCTGTGGGAGATGGCTTTGGGAAGAAGGAGTAGACACTCAAAAAGGTACTCACAGGGAGCTTCTTGTTTAAGATGTTCTATATACAATTTTATTTCTCTATCTAACCAATTACAAAGCAATAAAAAAAGAGCCACAGTACTGGGATTTATGGAAGTGAGGTTCTATTGACCTCTTAGCTGGTAGGGTTGAGCAATTGCAAGACTGTAAGAAGCCAGGACCCCAGAAGGAGGTCCAGCACTTGTGTGTGTGTGTGTTGGGGGGGGGGACACTTTTTAAAAAACTGGTTAGCACCAGCAGACAGCCTCATTTTGCACTGATGAGTGTTTATACCTTCTGGACTTAACCATTCCTAAAACTCAGTTGATATTCTAAGTCTCATATTGTTTTAGAGACCATTTATGCCACATTTCAAGGAACTCAGCCCCTCTTTGTGAGATCACATTTCCTTGCCTGGCATAGAACTGGGATAGTCCTTGTCCATTCTGGAGCTTTCCATGACTTAGTCTTCGCATATTTAGGCAAGGAGATGTAGGAGAGATAGAAAGCGCCCTGACCTTGGTATTCATTAATTATATCTCTTTTGATGACTTGAGTTGATTCTCTAGGTAGCTCTAAGTTCTTTCTATTTTCTGGGACTCAGTTTCCTTATTTTTAAAATAAGGGACTGAGGCTAAGTTTTATCTCTAAGTTTCCTTTTGACTTTCACGTTCCGTGAAACCTTCTTTGCCCAAAGCTTTGAAATGTGAATTAAACTCACAGATCAAGATAAATTACCAGAGGAGTTGGATGTGTTACAGAATTAGTCTTCAGAGCTCCAGCAAGCCTGCTTTTTGGAGCATGCTTTCTTTTTACAGCTGCAGAAAGAGGAATCAGCACACAAGCTATAACTTCATATGACTAATGGTAACCATGGCAACCACTAAATATTCCTTCTAGACCTTGCATCTGCACAGCTCACTGAAGCAAAGGAAATAAACGTTGCTGCTTTGAAAATGATAAAAATAATCTGAACCAGCTACAGACTGGGAAGGAAAGGAGAGATCTTACCCCTGAAGGTCAAGCCATTTCATCTCATCTGCTCAGGGCTTTGTTGAACCTCAGGAGGTGTTTGGCACCAACTGAATGCGTAGGTCACAGGCCTGAGGGATATAGTGTTAGGCTACTGAAGCACTTGACTAATTTTTAAAGACACTTCTGGGGTTTTGACAATGTTTGCCAGGTCAGTGTAGTGACCCTTATGTTGAAAAGTGGAAAATGAACATCAAAACACCACAAAAGAATCCCCCAGGCATCCTGCAATTCTGGATGTCAGGTCATGTTATTGGTTTAAGGGAAGAATGACTACAAGAATGGTCAAGGTCAAACAAGGACCTAAAAGAACAGGCAGAGACTCTGTGTGAGGAGGTTTACATGAATAAGAAAGTAGGAGATGGAAAGACATGGTGAAGCTGACTGTCAGAGATCATGACTTAAGAGCAGAAACCTGGGCAGGGGAGCTGGATCTCATGAAGCCTGTAAATTAGAGAATGGGTCAGAGGTAGAAAGCACTGTGGGTAAAACATGAGGCCATGGCCAGAAATAGAGAGACCAGCAGTACAGCCCAGGGCAGCCATGCAGGAAATGTAAATGAATGAATTGGTCACCAGTTGTTGGGGCTGAGCTGGCATGGTCTGTCTAAAGAGGGTGGTCTGTTATTGCTAGGGAGATTTGCAGACTTGGAGCTCTTGTTTTTCAACACATACAAGAAATCTGGATTTTTTTAAAATGTAAGTTTTTCTTAATTAATTGTTTAATGTCAACCTGTTGTGGACTGCCATTTGGAAATTATGGTTATATTTTGAGAATGAAAATGGAAAATGCCAGAGAAATGGGTCTTTGTACCATGACCTATACAATGACCATGAGACTACAGACATTCCAAATTCATTGAAGTTGACCTAGATCTGGAACCTCAGGGAAGACACAACTGTCTGTGCTCTGAAGAAGCTTGCATTTAAGGAATTAAATTGTGCTTAGTTTGAAAAGAATATGTCAATGGAAGGGAGACAGTTTGCATAGCAGGTTTAAAAGTGTCCAGAGAGACACACACTGAAGTCTGTCTCCACTGCCAGAGACTGTGAGCACCTTTAAGGGAGGATAGTCTGTCTCCCAAAAGCCATCTCCCAAACAGCATCAAAAACCCAGAACTGAATCAGTCACATGCCTCAGAGTAGTCTAGGCTCTGCAGATAAGTCATAAACACCTGACCAGAGTGGAAAACAAGGGAATAAAGTGAATAAGAAGCCAATACGTACAAACTTGACCTTGACCCTATCCACTGTGTTATCCCACAGGAATTAGTTGGGATACTGTGTAATAAAACTTAATAGTTGGGATCTAATAGAAAGCAGTGGATCATTTTACCCTTTGAAAGCATAATTACTTTCTAAATTGTAAAATTACTAAAAGGAAATCTGAAAACTTGGGAAAAAAAAGAGTATCTATAATCACAAGGCAAAGTAGAGATGAAAAGACATTTCACACATACATGAGATAGGGAAAGAGAGAGAGAAAGAGAGACAGACAGACAGACAGACTCACCAGCCAGTGAAATGTATTGGGGGAAATTACTTGGATGCAACTGTAGGAGCAAAGAGAATTTTTTCCTTCCTCTTCTGAAGGTTCTAGTCTTTAACACTGCTGAAATAAATTGACAATAGGCAGATTACAGGAGAAAAGGCATACATACTTATTAAATGCATAATTGGGTTTGGGAAACTACAAACCCAATGGTTGAGGCTAAAATATTTTCTTCATAGGGGAGAGGAAAATGTGCAGTGTGTGTGTGCGCGCGCGCGCGCGCGCGCGCGTGTAGGCACTTAAAGAGGGAGAGAGTAAATGGACTTTTTTAGGGGAAATGAGTGGGCCCTGAATAGTTTGGGTCTGGAATCTCTCCCAAAGGTCCAGGTTTAAAGACTTGGCCCCCAGCGTGGTGCCATTGAGAGGTGGTAGAAATTTTAAGAGGTGGGTCCAAGTGGGCAGTGGGAAGTCTTCTGCTCACTGGGGAGTGCCCTTAAAGGGATTGTAGGAGCCCTGTCTCCTCTTCTCTTTTATATCCTGGCCATGAGGTGAGCAGTTTTGCTCTGCCATGTAGTCCCTCCATGATGTGCCACTACAGACTCAAAACAATGGGACTGAAACCTCCAAAGCTTTGAGCCAAAATATTTTCTCTTCATAAATCAATTTATTACAGATATTTGTCACAGTTACAGAAAGCTAACTAACACAGGCCTGAACACATGATTTTCAAGGACAAAGCTCTTCTGGGCTCTAGGTGCGATGGTTGGTTTTCAGTCTTTCCCCCTGGGATATGATTTTAATCTTCCTTGGTTAATGAAGAAGATTAAAGATTGTGTTCCTCTTTAGTGATCTGGCTTTTAGGTAGAAAGGAAACTTTAAAGAAATTTCCTTCCAGCATTTCAGGAGAGAAAAAGATTTGAGAGAAAGGAGTGAGACAAAAGTCAGACCTAGTGGCTGTTGCTTTAGTTTAGCATGTCAAAACACCATACCTTGGGGTATCATTTGCTGAGCCCCAACATCGTGGTAGCCTACAAGAACCATGACCAGCAAGTTTTTATAGAAGTTATAGAACAGAAAGTTTTATTGATCAAATGATGATGCTAGGGGCTGGGGTTGTGGCTCAGTGGCAGAGTGCTTGCCTGGCATGTGTGAGGCCCTGGGTTCAATTCTCAGCACCACATAAAAATAAATAAAAGTCCATCAACAACTAAAAAAAAAATTTTTTAAATGATGATGCTAAAATTGTATAGTTCATTGAATGAATTTTGTAGCTCAGCAGTAGAGCGCTTGCCTCGCATGCATGGGGCCCTGGGTTCGATCCTCACCACATACAAAGCAATAAAAAATAAAGACATTATGTCCATCTACAACTAAAAAAATATTTAAAAAAATAAAATAAAATAAAATAAAATAAAATAAAATAGAACGAGAAACAAGAAAAAGGAGAACATGACTCACTTAGGGCAGGATGCGTGCAGGTGGAAAGACCACACTACCCAAATCTTGTGTTATAATATGTTCATATATTCTGTCTCTCTTCCACATTACCTTCCCTTCTGGTGATGTGGATATAAAGATTAGAGTTAAGGCCGAACAAGAGAGGTTCCAAAGATGGAAGATGCTGGGAGCTGGGCACGTTACCTCTTTGGGAGAAAGGCATGGGTAGGCACACCTAAATACAGCTGCAACTCAGCTTAACCTGATGAGAACTCAGGTATTTATTTGCAATGTCTATGTAGAGGATACATAGAATGGGACCATAAGCGAGTGGGACCTAACCTGTGTCAAAAATGTATTGGTGATTTAGTGATGACATAATAACCTTTGATCTGGAAGTGACATGGTTTGTGTACCTTTTGAGCCATTGCCACTCGTGTGGTATGTGATGCTCCTTCACCATTTGCTAGGAAAAAACTTCAGTTGGAAGGCAGGAAATGGCAGCTAGGTATAGAGTCACTGCTATACCTAGCCTGGTGTGGAGAGGGTCTGGAGCTTTCTCCATGAAAACCAAAGTGGGTCCATATAAACAAAAGTAGCCAGAGCTGGAAATAGTCTACTATGAGTCCCTACTCTTAAGAACTAAATCAGCACCATTTGCATGAGGCTTTAGACCTGTAAATGTCCTAAACCTGCAAACAGGACAATAAAGGTATGGAATAAGATGAGCTCAAGACAGAAGTCGAAGAAACACCAATATTAACAGGCAGTTAAAGCAGGGACCACATGAAATGGGGTTAGGGGGGAGACAGTGGTCAGGGAGCTTGAAGGATGTACTATAGAAGCCAATGTGCTCTATGAGCCCTTTGGTGAAATGAAAGGGGCCTAGGTGCATGAAAGGCAAGATTATCTAAGTGTGCCCATCTAGAAGGCAGAATGAGGCCACAGCCAGGGCTGCTCCTGACATTCAGGATGGAAGATATCAGAGAGAGGTGGTCTAATCCCCAGTGCTGCTACTGTACACTGGGAAGCCTAGTGGTGTTGTCAGGTGGCCAAAGTGCCACAGGGTTCCCCATCACTCAAGTCTGGTTTATAGCATCCCACTACCTGCCCCTTTCTTTCATTCTGCACTTCTGAGGGGTTTGCCTATGTGCACACTCCTTTTCAGATGTCTAATTCTGACTCAGAAAATTGCTGGTTTCAACTCTTTTGCCAGATGGCTGAGGAAAGAGCAATTGACTGTTAGTGCTAAATGTCTGTGTCAGAGCCCAAAGCAGCCGATTCCAATTAACATAAAAAGCAGAACAGATCTCCTAACAAATGTAAACGATGTCAGTGTGAAATGATGTAAATGTAAAAGTAAAACGATGTGAATGTAAAACACGGGGCAAATGAAACCTCATCCTTGGTGACTAAGGCAAACACAGCATCTTTTCTCCCCTCAGACATTGGCCTGGCTGGCGGGTGGCTGGGGTCTGTGTAGGGACGAGAGGGGAATATCAATCAGTCCCTGGGAGACTTTCATCCCCAGAATGCCACCTGTGCCCTGCTGGAAGAGTGGTCCTCACAGTCACATGGCAGGCAGCTTTCATTCCTGAGGGTGGATAGAGCACATAGGAATTGTCTTCAACACATTTTTCTGTCTTCTTAAAAGATACTTATTCTATACAAGTAAGTGGTGCTAATCTTTTAAGTGGATGCCATAAAGAACTCTTAATTTTTACTTTTTGTTTTTTCATTTTTTTGATAGATATTATTCTTTGATGTCAAATAAAAAGGGAAACTTCAAAAAAATCTAAATTGACTATAATAGTCCCATCTCTCTCTCCATCTACTATTTTTCTACCCTTAATAAATAATCATTGTAATTAGTCCCTTATATTTTTTCAGTACTTAAGGTATATATAAGCATATATATATTCTTATTTCCTCCTTTTTTTCCCCCAGAGAAGATAGCATACTAAATACCATATTTTTCACCATTTTTTTGTTTGTTTGGTCACTAAACAATGTATTTTGGAGACCTTTCCATGTTAATGCATAGAGAGCTGCTTCATTATTTTTTTATTTCTGTGTTGTATTCTATTATATGGGTATTGTAGTTCATTTTATTTTTGGACACTTGGGTTGTTTCCAGTTTTTTTTCTGTAATAAAAAACTTTCTAGTAGGTATCCTCATATCTGTCTGTTTCTCTGTCTGTCTATCTATCTATACACATATAGCATGTATATTACACACACACACACACACACACACATATATATATGTACACATATGTATGTATCTTGTTATATATATGCAAGAGTAACTGTAGGATAGATTCCCTGGTAGCTTTTGCTTCATGTTTGGTTCTGACAGTTTGGTGGATATTGCCAAATGTTCTTCCATGAGGTCGGCCATTATGCATTCCCTCTACTACAGTGTGAGACTACCTATTTCCCTATAGCTTTAGTAACTGAGTGTTGTTAGACTTTAGGGTATTTATTATTGTTTATTTCTCTAGCTGTGTTTTTATTGGTCTGATAGGTAAGCTTAGGATAGTTTTAATTTGTATTTTTCTTATTCTTTCTTAAGAGAACATTTTCTTATTTTTGTTTTTATGATCTCTCAGAGGATTATGACATGATGTGATGATGACCAGGCCAAAATAAAAAATAAGTAAATAAACAAAAAAAGAGTAGCCTTGTGAAGCATATTACATCTGCTTTACAGATTGGGAGAGGTTAAGACTTTTGCCCAAAGCAAGACTGATTGAAACGCAGGCTGTTTGCAAAGCCTGCCTGTGTTTTACCTAAGTGTAAATGCATGTTTGATTTCTAACTGGGCTTTTAATGACTATTAGTAGGAAACATTGAAAACTCAGGAAGGTCTGAACTTTTGTCTGACTGCAAGAGATGTTGCTTTGTGCTTGAGTGGTGCAGCCTGGCAGCTAAGCAATTAGAGATGCCCATAAGGATTCCAGCAGCTTTGCAGAAAACCTTAGAAAACAAGCCCTTGTTTAAATGTGTTGTTGCTATGAAGGCCAGCAGCAGAGTTCTGCTCTCTTTTTGCCACCAGGAGCCATGGGGTCTTGAGCAAGTCTCACGTCACGTATCAAATGGGGATGATTATTTTTTACTTACTTCAAAAATAGTCTTTTGAAAACCCTTCTAGTTCTAAAATTTGTTTCTATCCTTAGCCCTTGATTTCTCAAGGTAGACCATCCCTGGGAAAAAGCAAAACTAAATATAAAAATTTTATACCAAGGATACAGTATATATAAATGGATAGAACTCAAGAATGAACTTGATTAAAGTCCTGCGGTAGACAGAATCTCTACAAGTAGAATTTCTAAATTGACCTCCCCAAATGCTTATTGTAATCTCTAGAACAAGGGAGTGTGATAAGTATCTCTGATTATGTTGTTATGAAGGAAAACAAAATATTTCTCCCTAAAATATTGAGGATTATCAAGCTAAGGACAATTAAACAGCAGATCACCCTGACCTTCCTTCTGACTGCTTGGTGGTAGAATAGAGATCCACACAGAAGAAAGGTCAATCCACTTTCCATTTTCCTTTCTAAAGCTAGAGAAGTAAACCCTCCTTCATGCAAGACAGCCACATCTCAGCTCAGACATGGCACCAGTGGTGCCAGAGGAATCTGGGAGCAGATGCTACTACCTTCCCAGAGTTACCTGCCTCTGTGGTCTGGAACTTCTTGTTCCTTTGTCTTGTCACACTAGGATTTATTGCTGCTTGTCAAGACAGAGTCTCAAGTCATCTATCTGAGAGAAAGTTACTTTCCAGGGAGAGTTGCTTCTATTCTATGTGAAACATGGCATGTGTTATTAAAATTGCTTATTTTCCTTGTGTTGATCTGCCTTTTCTTAAGAAATCTGACCCAGCTAAGAAACTAGGAGAATTGAGAAAAGAAATTATATTTTCTTCCCCTTCAACTATGTGGCAAGTTGGTTGACCTTAACATAAGGAGATCATCTTGCATTGTCTCATAGGCCTATTATAATCCCATGAGCCCCTAAGAGCAAAGCACTTTCTCTGGCTGGTGGCAAAAGGGGCTGAAGTAGGAGTAAGGATATTGTTTCTGTTTTGCATTACATAAGGAAATGCCTGAGGTAGATCAACTTTATAAAGAAAAACAACTTATTTAACTCACAGTTTGGAGGTTCAACTCTGGTAAGTGCTTTCTTGGCCCATTCATGATATGGTAGGAGCATGCATGGGAGGGAAGATATTTAAGAGCCCCCAACTCCTAAATATCCTACTACCTGCCAATACTGCCTTCAGTATACGAACCTCTGGGGGACATACTTAAGCTGTGTCCAAACCATAGCAGACAGAGAGATTTGAAGAATGAGGAGCACATGCCATGCCATTGTTAATGTTGAAGGCAGAAGGAGAAACATGCTGAAGAATGTGTGTGATCTTTTGGAACTACGAATAGATCCCAGCTGAGAGCTAGCAAGGGATCAGAGTCTTCAGTTCTTCAAGGGGAAGGAAATGAATTTACCTAATAGCCTGAGTGAGTTTGGAAGTGAATGCTTTTCTAGAGCCTCCAGTGGCAAACCAGGCTGACCAACACCTTAGTTTCAGTTTTGTGAGATTCCAAAGAGAGAATCCAATGAAGTCCGCTTGGATTTCTGATCTGCAGAACTGTGAGATAATAAATGGATGTTATTTTAAGTCCCTAAATTTGTGGTCTTTTGTTACATAGCAACAGGTAACTAGTCCAAGTCCCCATTTTCAGAATTCTGATTTTGTTTTCCAGCTGCTCTCTTTGTGGCCTTTCATGCTGCATCCTAAACTGAGGAAATGGCTCCAGCATCTCTTTCTTTCATCTCTTTCTTTCCTCTTCATTTCAAGCAGTTGTAGAGCACTGGTGCTTCCAGTCATGTTGCTGTCTTTAATCTACTCATCTTTGGCTGTCACTATCTCTGTTCCTCACCTTACCACTGCTACCAGCCATGGTTTTACTTCTTGGCCAGGTCCTTATGATCTTACCACTCCTACTTTCTGATACTACACATCCAAGTAAACTTCTGTCTCTTGAAAGTCAAAGAAAACTTTCTCTCCAACATCAGGACACTTTTATTTCTGTTCTGAAGGGCCAATATATTTGTCCTGATTTTCTCCCTTGCATATGTATAAAGAAGAACCTAGGATGACTGTCCCATTTGTGTGCTGACTTAACGCCTGCCCATATCACATTTGTATTGCCTTTGGTTATTTATTATTGGTCTCTTCTATTAGGCCATAGAACCATTAAAATAGCAATGTGTCTTGGTCATTGTTGAAACTTCAGTGTATGTCCCAGGCTTCATACATAGTAAATAACTGATATCTGAATGAAAATGAATTAGCACTGGGCATGGTGGTACAAGCTTGGGAGGCTGAGACAGGAAGATCATAGGTTCAAATCCATCCTTGGCAATAGTGAGGAGCTAAGCAACTCAGTGAGACCCTGTCTTTAAATAAACAATACAAAATAGGGCTGGGGATGTGGCTCAGTGGTTGAGTGTCCCTAAATTCAATCCCTGATACTGCTCCCCACCTGCCACCTGGAAAAGAAGAAGAAGAAGGGAGGGGGGAGGGGAAGGGGGAGGGGGAAAGAAAGGGGAGGGGGGAAGGGGAGGAGATTATTATTATTATTATTAAACCTTCACCAAAATAGTAGTAAGGTATCAGTTTCTATAGATGGACTTACCTTTTTTGGCATATGAATTATATCAGATTATATCAGAGACATTTAATGACTTTTGTTTTTTTTTTGGTACTGGAGATTGAACTCAGGGGCACTTGACCACTGAGCCACATCCCCAGCCCTATTTTGTGTTTTATGTAGAAACAGGGTCTCACAGGGTCTGCTTAGCACCTCGCCATTGCTGAGGCTGGCTTTGAACTCGCACTTCTCTTGTCTCAGCCTCCCTAAGTGCTGGGATTATAGGTTTGCGCCACTGATTTTTTTTTTTTAAATCTCATATTCAGAAACATTGTTATCAAAACCCCTTTCTGGAAGAAAAGTTTAAGAGCAAATATAAGCTCCAACTTCCTCTTCAAAGAGCTTCCTCTTTATGGTATTTTGATCAATTAATATTTTCTTCAAAGTGCTATGATTTCAAGAAGTGCAATAGCAGCAACATTAGATATTAAAAATCAACATGCAGTACTAGCACAGCCAAGAACAGTTATATTTGCCAAATTTTCATTGTCTGCAATTGATTTGGTGGCCACTATTTTCTCTAATAGCCAAAAGATGTTTTGTTGTATATATTTAAAATATACAACATATATATATGTTATTAGTGAAATCAAGAAAATTAACATATGTCTATCATCTTACATAGTTACTTTTTTGTGGTGAAACTACCCAACTTTAGTCTGACAAGTTTCCAGTTTACAATACAATATTATTAACTAAAATCCTCATTACTATACATTAGATCTCAACTTATTTATCTTATGTAACTGCAACTCCCCATCCCTGCCCCTGTAATTTCCTTTTTACTCTGTTTCTGTATTATTATTATTATCCCCTAAAGAATGAGATCATGCAATATTTTTACTTTTTGTGTCTGGCTTATTTCACTTAGTATAATGTCCTTTGGATTCATCCATGTTATTGCAGGTGGCAGGACTACCTTCTTTTTCAAGGTTGAATAATTTTCATTCTCACTTATAATTTCTTTATCCACTCATCCACTGATGAAAACATGGGTTGTTTCCACATCTTGGCTGTTGTGGATTATACTGTGATGAAAATGGGTGTGCAGATATCTTTATGTGGCAGTGAGTTCACTTCCTCCAGGTATAGAAGGACATTTCCTCAACATCATAAATGCCATTTTTGAAAAGCCCATAGATTAAATCGTAATTGGTGGGGAAAAACTGAAATATTTTCCTTCAACATATGGTACAAGGTAAGGAAGCTCACTCTCACCATTTATATTTATCATAGTACTGGAAGTACTAGCAAGAGCAACTAGATAGGAAAAAGAAGTAAAAGATGTCCAAATCATAGAGGAAGAAGAAAAATTATCCTGTTTTCTTATATGTAGAAAACCCTAAATATTCCACTAAAAAATCTTATTAGACATAAAGAAAATTAACATACAAAAATTTGTTGCCTTTCTTTACATAAAACATTATTTATACAAAAATGAAATAAACATGCCCATTTACAATAGCATCAAAAAAGTAAAATATTTAGTAATAAATTTAACCAAGGAAATGGAAAATCTTTATATTGAACATTATAAAACATTGATGAAAGATATTGTGAAGACAAGTTAAAAAATATTCTGTGTTTATTTATGGATTAGAAGAATTAATATTGTTAAAATGTCTATACAACCAAAAGCAACATATAAATACACTGCAATCTTTGTAAAAAATTGGATGCATTTTCTACAAATAGAAAAGAAAAATTTTAAAGTTTATATGGAACCACAGAAGACCCTGAGGTGGAAAAACAATATTGAGAAAGAAAAAGTTGAAGACATCATATGTCAGGATTTCAAATCATATTACAAAGCAAAAGTAATCAAAACAGTATAGTATTAGAGTAAAAACACATGTAGACCCAGAAATAAACCCAAGTAATATGGATATACACATGCAAAACAATGAAACTAGACCCTTTTTGTGAATGGTGCAGGATGCTCAAAAAAATTAAACTATAAGACCTCTGAAAAAAATATAGACATTGAGGAAGAGGTCCTTGATTTGGCCTTGGTGAGAATTTTTTTGACTATCTTACCAAAGGCACAGGCAACAAAAGCAAAAATAGACAAATGGAACCACATGAAACTAAGCAGTGTCTGTACAGCAAAGGAAACAATTAAGATGGCAAGGCAGCCTGTGGATTGGGAGAAAATATTTGGGAACCATATATCAGATAAAGGTTAATAGCAAAAAACCAGAAGGAACTCACACAGAATGATAGCAAACAAACAAATAACACCCCTCCATTAAAAATGGGCAAAGGGCCTGAATAGACATATCTCCAAAGAAGAATAAAAATGCCCATGATATATATGAAAAGGTGATTGATAACATTAATCATCATAAATATAAACCATAGTGAAATATCTTCTCACTCCTATTGACTGGCTGTTTCCAAAAAAGTGAGAGATACCAAATGTTGTCAAGGGTGTGAAGGGTTAGGAATTCTGGCACACTGTTGATGGAATGTAGCTTGGTGTGACCATGTTGGAAAACAGTAAGACTATTTTTAATCAAATTAAAAGCATACGATTCAGTAATTTCCCCAATTTTTATCATTCTCTTTTTAAGTTTAAAAAAAGTTTTATGAAAGTGTCTAATAGATGAAAGGAAGGATATAGGACTTACGAGAAACCCAGATCCATTTTTGTTGATCAAGTGTTAATAAGAGCACATTGTGGGAACAGAGCTGAAACAATAGAAATGGGAACCAAGTGACATGAGATTAAGATTAGAACCAGAATCGCTATTGATAGGAGACAAACTGAGACCACATGCAGTTCAAAGTGTTAAGTAGAAATGTGAAATAGGAAAACCAAGATCCATAGCTAAGAAGAGGGCCAGACTAAGCCAGTGGATGGCAAGTGGGTGCTTAGTGTGTAGTATAAGGTGTGAGTGCTCAGTCTGGACCTTGAACATATTAATTCTGCACTTAAATTCAAGTGTACAAAGTACTGTGTGTGTGTGTATGTACTGTGTAGGAGACAAGCAAAGACAAGTGGACATGGAAAGATGTCCACTTAAGATGGAGCAGAGAGGGAAATTACTTTTACATATGAAACAGGCAGAAGGTCTTTGGTGAAACTAACAATGCAATCCTTGGGTCCAAAGGCATGAAAATGTGGACACTAGCAACTCCACTCATTCTGGCTGGGATGGTGTCTCCACTGCTTGCTTAGTGAAGGGTTCAGAGTTTGCTCTTGCCCCAGTAGCATTCTATGATGCTTTAAGAGTTGATTTTGGAGAAATATTGAGGCTCTCCTTGTAAATAATAAAGTCTTTATCCTGGAAGTTTTACTTCAAAGCATGCTGTGGCTAAGGAAAAATTTACTGACCTTATCCAACTTTCATGTGTCCCTTTAGGTTTCTTCCAATGCTAATACCTTGGCCCATTTCTCTCTTGAAAAATCATTGTGGATGAAACTGAGTGTAGTTGGTGGGTAAACATCACCAGTATTTTTGATAAGATTAAATTGTTTCATAGACCCTAAAAGAATGTTCCATGAGGAACTTCAAGCTTAAGTATTAGGTAGGATTTTAAAATTTGTTAGGGCCCTAAAAATAGGCTGAGACAGGAAAATACTGGGTACAGGATTAATTTTTTTTTAAAACTGGGCAAAAAGTTGTTCTTTGATCTTTTAAATTCATGCTATTGTTCTTTGATTAGTGACATCTTAATTGCTATTAATTATTGATGGAGGTGATGGTGGTGATGTAAGCTTATGGGACCAGGTGTCTTAAAAAGCTTTTAACTTTGGTTCCTCATTCCTACTCAGCCTAGCATGAATTTCTTCTGGTATTTTCCTTTTTATCAAGGTCTTAGATCATTAGAAGCAAAACACAAATGAAAAAACAAAAGTACAATAAAAGAAAATCTCACCAGAAATTATAAAGTATCTCAGTTCATAAAGTAACTATGTTTGTGATCCTGGGGCACCATACTTTATCTGATTAGACACTTTAGAAATAAATCTGTAAGACACAGTTAATGTGTACATGGTTGGTGACCAAAAGAATTGCTAGGAAATGCTTAACACCTTGCTTTTGGATCATTATCTATTGTATATAAAATTTAACCACTCCAATGTGTGCTCTTCTATAAAAGGTCAAGATACACAGAATATCATCCACTTACTCTTTCATTTTCATATTTAGTCAATACCATTTATAGAATATCTATCATATGCCAGATACTATGTTAGGAAAACTGTAAGGGAAACAAACTTTCACGGCACTTATATTTTAACTGAGAAGACAATGATTACATGGAGTAAGAGATAAGTACTAATAAGATGAAAAGAATTCTGTGGGTAATGTGATTAGTTACTAAAGAAACTGGGAATTCATTTAAAAAAAGCTAGATAATACATCTATACTAACCATAGTAAGGTAAGGCACAGGAATAGATCACATAGCTGTTAACCATCTGTATACCTAATATTTACTACAAAGACTTTCTTTTCCTTTAGTTTTTGAGTTCTATTTTTTTCAGTTTTTCTATTATAGAGGACATCAAAGGGAAAAAAAAGAGAATTACAGAATGTTTGATCTCACAGTCATATTTAGCTCTCTTTACTTTAAGAGAGGTTGCCTACTTGCTTAGGGTTTCACAGCTTGTTACAGATAGCTAGTTCTTATCCATTGGATTTCTAGTGACTGTTGCATCTCTAAGTTTTTAATTTATAAAGCCCTAAATCTGGTCTTCAGTGATCTCATATGTGATCAGCACTGAGATAACCCAAGTTCTCCAGGCTCCAGAAGTACCTTCCATTTAATACCTAATAATTGCTTAGCAGCTTCCCATCCTTTGATCAGCAAGAAATGCAGTGTTTGATGGGTTTTCGCTTGCCTGCTGTCTGGCTTAGCACTCTCGGCTTCTTTATGCATGGGTCCTGGCAGTTTCAAACTGCTATACCTGTTCACATTGTTACATGAACTGTGTGACTGTGAACACAGCTAATTTTCCAAGCAATTCTAAGACAAGGCTATGTAGTTAACAAAATGTTACCAAAGGTTTGGGGCTAACGGAAGAGAACTACTCTGTAGAAAGGAAAAAGGACTTGGATATAAATTCTTACTAGACTTTACTGGTGAAACCCTCAAGATAAAGTCCCTCATTGTCACCTGTCTTTCAATCTTCCTCTAAGCCCAGTCCTATCATCATATCACAGGGACCAGTTTAGCATACCATGGCCTTTGACCATGTCTCTCTCTGCAGCTGTGACTATAGTGTCAAGAAAATTCCCTCCACCCAAGAGATAGCTTAGCCCACATTGATGATTACTATGGTCTAAAACACTCAGAGCAGTGTGTTGAGGGGTTTTTCAAAATGGTGGAATAGAGGGGTTCACTTTCCTGGTTGATCCGTGGTGTGAAACCAAGAAAGCAGAAGATGGGCAGCTTCTCAGTAAGGTGGGTGAAAAAAAAAAGACTTTTATGGGAATTAATACTGGACATTAAAAGCCGATCAGGGACTCAGTAGGTTGGATATAATAAAATAAGGAAGAACTCTCCAGTGCCACTACTGCTGCTGCCAGAGTAGTTCCCCTGTGAGCAAACTGGAGGGATGAGGGAATTCAAGAAACCCACATTTTTAGGAGGTCTCAGGTTTGTCTGGGTATGGGGAGATCAGAGATCAAGACATTGTCTGACTAACCTGAAAGTTGTGCTACAGAATATCCTTGTGTGGGAAAGAAGCCACCTCTCTCCTGGCTACCTGCGGAGTACAGAGGAACCATTTTGTAGCCTTGGTCTGGGGGCCAGCCTCTGGGGGAGCTGATTCCTGGCAAACCTGAGCTTGGCCTGAACAGGCCGGGCAAATCCACACTGCACAACATGGAGAGTACCTAAGTGACCAGGAGAAAATCTTATGTGGAAAGGGGTTTATACAGGGAAATATAGGTTGTGGAAACCCACCCAGCTACCCACTTCCTTCTTGACTTTGGTAGCTAGCAGGACTGACTGAGAGAGATGGTGCCTGGCTGGTATTCAAAAGTGTAGAATGGCAGTGATTGAGTTTGGAGATGAGCCCGGGAGACCAGGAAATGTGGGGTTCATAGGTGATGGAGGGGAGTAAGGATTGGCTCCTCCATGGCACAAGTGGAACCCAGGGGAGACCCCTGGGGTACAGTCTCCCAGTGCAGACCAGCAACTGCTGGGCCTGGAGGTGCACTGGTTTAAAATCTCCAGACCAATTACCATTTAACAAAGAACCTAAAGCCTCTCTAAGCCTAAATCCCACCTCCAGAAGCTCCGCCTGCAGGATTTCCTATCACACTCCAGCAACCACACCCTGAGGGTAGAGCAAGCATCACACTCCCTCCCTCCCCATTAACACTGCTAAGAAGGGAAGCTGAGAATCTTTGAACTCCAAAGGAAACAATTCTTTAACTGAAAAACATTTTTTAAAATTTTATTTCTTTTTTCCCCACTCTGTTTGATTGTGACCTGAATGGCATATTTGTTTCTTTTTTCTTATTTCTGGCACTGTTTGAAGGCAGTGCTAGAAATTTTTCATGGATCAGTATTCTGAGGGGTCGGATGTTTGATTAGTATATTTCAGTTTTGTTTATGTTCTTTTATTTTCATTTAAAAAGTTTTAAATTTCGTATATATACATATATATGTATATATACATATTTCATATAAATATATATACACACATATATATTTTTCTCTCACTTATCTGTTTTTCTTGATTGTTTCTCTCCTTCTAACAATGAATCTCTTATTGTTCTCTTTCACTCTTCCTTTAATTTTTTACTTCAGTTTTCTCTCCTCCTCTATAATCATCGCATCCTACATCACTTTTGTCCTCTCCCTGTTTACCATTCAAAATTGTAAACCCATTTGCAAACTTACTGTTTTTATTGTGGGCAATAACTGATCACATCATTTCTGTTTATTTTGACCATTAACATTGTAGATGTCATAGCAGGAACTATTTGGTTTAATGCTGTATATTGTTGGCGTTGGTTATCGTTATTATTTGTCTCTCCCTAAACTGTGAGGCACTAGAAACCTTCAGGGACACTGTAAGTCCACAGGGTAGAAACTCTACTGCCTCAGATCCATCCTGTTAGATGGTAGACACACAAATGAACATGAAAAAGCAAGGGAACAATTCAACCCAAATAAACCAAAGTACTTCAATAACAGAATCCATCAATACCATGGTGGGAGAACTGTCAGAGAAGGAGTTTAGAAAGTTCGTAGTTAAACTGATCTGTGAGGTAAAGGACAATGCAAGGAGTGAAATCAGAGAGAAAATACAGGAAGTAAAAGATCATTTCAATAAAGACACAGAGATTCTGAAAAAAATCAAGCAGAGCTGTTTCTTCTTCATAGTCTCATGTCTTCCCTTCCACATCTGAATTTGAACTTTGTTTTTACAAAATCAAAATATTCTGAATAAGAATTTGTGGCTCACTGCAAATAATGTCTCCACTTCTAGATAAATTAAAAACAAATAAATTTAAAAAAAAAAACTATTGGCTTTTTTTGAAATAACCTCCTCCTATACCTTATAGCCAACCATAAAAACGTCAATTCTTATGGAGTCAAATTTCTGAACATCTCCTCACATGATCATCTGCAGAAGGCCTTACATCTTCACTGCTTCTTGCCTTCCACTACCATCCAACACTTGTTTCAAAACCCTTTCCTGGGAACTTGGTTAGTCACATGTCCTTCTAAGCAACACTTGATTCTTAGCATTGTGCATTCAATTTGAATGCTGTTTTCCCATATTCCATCATTTATATGTGTGTGTTGTCTCCCAATTAGAACACAAACACTTTAAAGACATTTACTTCTTGTCAAGATCCCTTTACTCCCTGACCTCCATATTTAACAACAATATTTAGTTAGTAGTCAACTAATAGAACACATTTCTTGGCAAACTAAAATCACTGTTTATCTCCCAAACATTGCCAAAAACCTTATAGTTTCTGTTTTGTTGTTTCTAGTTCAATAATGTCCTTCATTTCACCTTATTTGTCCAAGTTCTGTATCTACTGCTTGTCATATGGATTCAGATATGATATTCAGATGAAATTCCCATTCTAGAGCATTGTTTAGGTCTTGTTTGACATGAGGAAATTTAAAATTTAAATTTTGTGTTATAATTTCTATTGTATAACCCAATGGGAATATAGTATGTAGAGATCTAACTGAAGACAGGATGTCACACTGACATTGCTATATTCAGGAACACTCAATGGCTTATGGAGTGGTGAGGATGCTGCTGATCTTAAGAGGAGGGTGGGAACTGTAAGTAGAGCCCGAAAAGCCAGTGGAGGGAAGTGAGTAGACAAAGGGGTCTCCTTATTAACACGTCTTATTGAGTAGAGGAAGATGAGCTAAGGTAGAGAAATTGAGAAGACCTGGGTCAGCACAGCGTTAGGCCTAACCATGGCCCGAAAACATATGACATTTGAAAAGGAGGTGGAAAGATGGGATCAAGGAGAGGACTAAATTTTGCAGGTGTTAGCTGTATTGTTTAAAACGTTTAGGTCAGTAAAATAAGTGGTAACCAATCTAATATATGCCCAGCCTCACTCTGTCCTTTTAATGTTTAATAACAGAACTAATATTAATAATAATATCAAATTTCTATTTTCCAAAGTTTAAATTCATGAATATGCTCAAAACAACTACTTGATATCTTTGACTTTGGGGGTATTCATGTAATCTAATTGTATTTTTCTTAGTAAGAGGAAAGCTATCTCTGATTAGAGGAATGAACAGAACTAACCCACAGTAGAAATCTAGAAACTACACATCTACAATGGTTTTAATATTAAACTACTTCTCCAGATGTCAGAATATGTGCATATCTATCCATAGTTGATGAAATTGAGCACAGCTAACAGAATGCAAGTCTATTTGTTTGGAATCAAGCAGGTTGTGTTCCAAGCCCACCTTTACTCTTAATTAGCTGTGTGGTCTGGACAATTTACCTAGCCTTCTTGAGTCTGTTTCCCCATCTGTTAAATAGGGTGGTGATAATAGTATTTACCATACAGAATTTTCAAATTTAAAATGAATTAATACCTATAAAGTTTGTAGGAGAATGCCTGGCCCACAGTACCAAATGTTAGCTATTACTAAGATTACATTCCTGTGGCTACTTTTGCAGTGAGTTCATGCTTAAGATAGGTACTTGGTGGGAGAGACAGTTGAAGATTTTATTGTTAATCCCATTTATAAATACCAATAGTTAGATTTTCTTATTTTCTTTTCCTGAAGAACGTGTGAGGGTATACATACAAATGAATATATGTGTGTGTGTGTGTGTGTGTGTGTGTGTGTGTGTGTAGATGATATGTGTTTGTTGATTTTGTATTATATGGTGACTTTTATAAATTACATGCTTGTTCATTTCTGTATTACTTAATGATAGATTTGATTTTCTTTTTTAGCAATGCTGAAAATATTCTACTGACAGAGAGGTTCTTTGTCATCTTGATCAATAGGGATAGAATGTAATCCAAATGTGGAGCAATTTCAGTGAAGGTGTGAGCCCACAGAGTTCCCTTTATATTAGAGCCAAAGAACAGTTTAATTTTCTCTGTTATGTTCCAAATGCATCCCAAACTGTACTGGGAATATCACTATAAAATAAAAGGGGCTCTTGCAATTCAGCACCTCCTACACACAGCTAATTAAGTAGAAGGAGAGGCAAGGAGCAGGAAAAAACCAAGCTCATAAATATTATACATTTTTATTAATAACATACAAATGAACTTAATTAAAATTGCATTTTTCCATGAGTAACAATCTTACATACAGATTTATGCCCTTGTCCAGAAGCTCCAGGGAGGATGGAAATGTTCTGGAATTTTAATACAAGAAGCCTCCCTGTTGGCTTAACATACTCGTCTCCCTGCTCGCTCATTGTTTTGCAGCCTCTCACTCGGCTGCTTCTCCCATTTTCATGGACCCAAGTGACTAAATTGAATTTATAGATGAGTCTGTGATCCTAGAAACAAGTCTTGCAATTTTAAAAAGATTCAAATCAAAACCCATATTCTATGGTTTGGATGTGGTTTGTCTCCCAAAGGTTCATGTGTTGAAGGCTTAGTCCTCAATTTGGTGGTGGGACTTTTAAGAAGTGGGTCCTGGTGGGAGGTCCTAGGTCATTGACAGGAAGTGCCCTAAGAAAGGATTAAAGCAGCTCTCATGGGACCATGAGTTCTTGTGGGAATGAGTCATTATAAAAGCCCAAGCCCAACTCCTGAATCACTCTCTGGCTTCCTGTCTGGCAATGTGATTTCTTGCTCCTGCACACACTCTCATATGTGACACTGTCCTTCATGAGGTCCTAATGTTAGAGAGCTGAACCAATGCCAGCATCACGTACTTGAGTCTCCAGAACTGTGAGGTAAATAAACCTCTTTTCTTTAAAAAGTTATCTAGCTTCAGGTATTTAATCATAGCAATGAAAAATGGATTCATATGCCATATAATCCACAGAGGTCTAAATTAGATCTTTGTGTTGTCCATTTTCCTTGCTCCCTTCATTATTCTTACCCAAATTTGTGAGTCAGTTTTTCCTATAATTATTATTTAAAAGTATTTTTCCCTCTGTAGATACAAAGTTCTAAGATCCAGGACCATAACTATATTGTCAATGTTTGATTGCCAGAGCTAAGCATGCCTCTGACATATGGTAGATTCTTTATGATTTGGGGTGTGTGTATACTAGGGGGATACTAAAACTAGAGGTCATATGGCTACTTTATTAAATTGAAAAGTAATACACAATACATTTGCATTTTGGGGTATATATTTACTTGTGTCTGACAAATGTGTGGCATCACATACACTCGGATGCAGTTCTTTATGTTACCACAATGAAGATACAGCTACATCAATTCCCAAACTTTCCTCATGCCTCTCCCCACTCAGTCCCCTACTTTGTGTTCACCCTCTCTCCTGACAACAAGTCCTCTGTATTCTCTTCCTGTAGGGTTTCCTTTTCTAGAATATCAAGAATTGTATCATCGAATGGTTACCTTTTGAGTCTGACTTCTTTCATTTAGCATAATGTTTTTGTACATGTACAGTCATACATGTACCTAGGATAATGATGTTCATTTTTTCCACCATCTGTCCTGCCCCCATGCCCCATGTTGTTTCATGTATAATTAGTTCATTCCTTTTATAACTCTACCACTGAGAAGTAGAAGAATTTTACTAATTACTTGTTGAAATATAAAAAAGAATAAAAACCTGGAAACACACCCACAATTTGATTAATTGAGAAAATGTAAACATCTCTATCAGTAAATAATGGTTGAGTATCTGAATAATAAATGAATAATCCTTTTATGATAATTATTGAAGATTTTAACACCAAATCTTACTTTTTGCTTCAGATTTGTAAAATGGAGTAGTTGCCTAAGATAATTAAAATATTTAACCATCAATCAATTCTGGGAGAAATGAAATTTGTTTTTGGAGTACCCAGACATCAGCATCTTTACACTGTCTCATAAAATCTTCAGTGGAGACCCTGACTCATGATGGAGGCTGATATTTTTAGCATAGGTTATCCAAAATTGGGAAATGAGCACTGCACTTTTCAAGTAAAAATTAGTATTTCAGTTAAAATGATATAAGAATTATTTTATTTGAATGATAAAAAAGATAACTTAAAATATGCTCTTCACCCAGCCTTGGTCTAAGAGAAATAAAAGCTAATATTGGATGCTACCTAAATAGTTCATCTTGAATTTTTTTTTTTTGGCACTAGGAATTGAACTCAGGGGCACTCAACCACTGAGCCACATTCCCAGCCCTATTTAGTTATTTATCTATTTATTTTACTTTATTTATTTTTGTATGATTTTTTTAAACTGTTATTTTATTTATTTATGTATTTTGTATGTGGTGCTGAGGATCAAACCCAGTGCCTTATGCATGTGAGGTAAGTGCTCTACCACTGAGCCACAACCACAGCCCTATTTATTTTATTTATTTTGCTTAGGTATGCATGATAGAAGAATGCATTTTGATTCATTGTACATAGATGGAGCACAACTTTTCATTTCTATGGTTGTACGTGAGGTAGAATCACATCATATATGCAGTCGTCATACATGAAGCTAGGGGTGAGATGTCCATTTTATTCCACAAACTTTACTGTCCCCATACCCCTCTCCTCTCCTTCCCCTTTAACCAAATTTCCCCCATTCTTCCCGTACCCGCTCCCCCATTATGGATCAGCAACCACTTATCAGAGAGAACATTTGGCCTTTGGTTTTCTGGGATAGGCTTACTTTGCTTAGCATATTCTTTAACTCCATCCATTTACTTGCAAATGCCATAATTTTATTCTCTTTTAATGCTGAGTAATATTCCTTTGTTTATATATACTGCAGTTTCTTTATCCATTCATCTATTGAAGGGCATCTAGGTTGGTTCCACAGTTTAGCTATTGTGAATTGAGCTGCTATAAACATTGAAGTGGCTGCATCACTGTAGTATGCTGTTTTTAAGTCCTTTGGGTATAGACCGAGGAGTGGGATAGCTGGATCAAATGGTGGTTTCATTCCAAGTGTTCTAAGGAATATCCATGTGCTTTCCAGGTTGGTTGTACCAATTTGCAGTCCCACCAGCAATGTATAAGTGTACCTTTTCCCCCACAACCTTGCCAACACTTATTGTTTATATTCTTGATAACTGCCATTCTGACTGGTGTGAGATGAAAACTTAGAATAGTTTTGATTTGCATTTCTCTAACGGCTAGAGATGTTGAACATTTTTTCATATGTCTGTTGCTCAATTATATATCTTCTGAGAAGTGTCTGTTCAGCACCTTAGCCCATTTATTGATTGAGATGTTTGATTTTTGGTGTTAAGTTTTTTGAGTTCTTTATATATCCTGGAGATTAGTGCTCTATCTGATGTGTGTGTGGCAAAAGTTTGTTCCCAGAATGTAGGCTCTCTGTTTCCTTCATTGATTGTTTCTTTTGCTGAAAAGAAGCTTTTTAGTTTGAATCCATCCCATTTATTGATTCTTGATTTTACTTCTTGCATTATAGGAGTCTTATTAAGGAAGTAAGGTCCTAATCAGACATGATGAAGATTTGGGCCTACTTTTTCTTCTATTAGTTGTAGAGTCTCTGGTCTAATTCCTAGGTCCTTGATCCACTCCGAATTGAATTTTTTGCATGGTAAGAGATAGGTTTAGTTTCATTTTGCTGCATATGGATTTCCAGTTTTTCCAGCACCATTTGTTGAAGAGGCTATCTTTTCTCCAATGTACATGTTTGGCACCTTTGTCTAGTATAAGATAACTGTATTTAAGTGGGTTTATTTCTGTGTCTTCTATTTTATACCATTGGTTTACATGTCTATTTTGGTGCCAGTGCCATGCTGTTTTTGTTACTATAGCTGTAGTATAGTTTAAGGTCTTGTATTGTGATACCTCTTTCTTTCACTCTTCTTGCTAAGGATTGTTTTGGCTATTCTGGGTCTCTTATTCTTCCAAATGAATTTTATGATTGCATTTTCTATTTCTATAAGAAATAATGTTGGTATTTTAATTGGAATCACATTGAATCTATATAGTACTTTGGGTAATATGGCCATTTTGACAATATTGATTCTGCCTATCCAAGAGCATGGGAGATTTTTCCATATTCTAAGGTGTTGTACAATTTCTTTCTTTAGTGTCTTGTAGTTTGCATTGTAGAGGTATTTCACCTCTTTTGTTAAATTGATTCCCAAGTATTTTATTTTTTTGAGGCTATTGTGAATGGGATAGTTTTCCTAATTTCTCTTTTAGAGGGTTTATCACTGATGTATAGAAATGCAATTGATTTATGGGTGTTTATTTTATATCCTGCTACTTTGCTGAATTCATTTATTATTTCTAGAAGTTTTCTGGTAGAATTTTTTGAATTTTCTAAGTATAGAATCATGTCATTGACAAATAATGATAGTTTGAGTTCTTCTTTTTCTATTTGTACCCCTTTAATTTCTTTCGTCTAATTGCTCTGGCTAGTGTTTCAAGGACTATGTTGAATAGCAGTGGTGAAAGGGCATCCCTGTCTTGTTCCCATTTTTAGAGGGAATGCTTCCAATTTTTCTCCATTTAGGATGATGTTGGCCTTGGGTTTAGCATAGATAGCTTTTACAAAGTTAAGGTATGTTCCTCCTATCTCTAGCTTTTCTAGTGTTTTGAACATAAAAGACTGCTGTATGTTTGTCAAATACTTTCTCCACATCAGTTGATAAAATCATGATTCTTATCCTTAAGTCTATTGATATGATAAATAATGTTAACTGATTTCCATATGTTGAACCAACCCTGCATCTCTGGAATGAACCCCACTTGATCATGGTGCACTATCTTTTCAATATGTTTTTGTATGCAATTTGCCAAAATCTTATTGAGGATTTTTGCATCTATGTTCATCAGGGATATTGGTCTGAAATTTTCTTTCTTTGATGTGTCTCTGTCTAGTTTTGATATCAGTGTGATATTCGCCTCATAGAATGAGTTTGGAAGGGTTTCCTCCTTTTCTATTTCATGAAATAGTTTGAGGAGTATTGGTATTATTTCTTCTTTGTAGATCTTGTTGAATTCAGCTGAGAATCCATCTGGTCCTGGGCTTTTCTTGGTTGGCAGGCTCTTGATGGTATCTTCTATTTCCTTGCGTGAAATTGATCTGTTTAAGTTGTGTATGACCTCCTGGTTCAGTTTGGGTAGGTCATATGCCTCTAGAAATTTGTCGTGTCTTCAGTGTTTTCTATTTAACTGGAGTATAAATTTTCAATATAGTATCTGATTATCCTCTGTATTTCAGTAGTGTCGATTGTGATAATTCCTTTTTCATCACAAATTTTAGTAATTTTGGTTTTCTGTCTCCTTTTTTTCGATAGGGTGGCTAAGAGTTTGTCAATTTTGTTTTTTTTCCAAAGAACCATCTTTTTTTTTGCCAGTTTTTTGAATTGTGTTTTTGTTTCAATTTCATTGATTTCAGCCCTGATTTCAATGTCCTGTCTTCTACTTATTTTGGTGTTGGTTTGTTCTTCTTTTTCTAGGGCTTTGAGATGTAGAGTCACGTCATTTACTTGTTGACTTTTTCTTCTTTTAATGAATGAGCTTAATGCAGTGAACTTTCCTCTTAGCACTGCCTTCATGGTGTCCCAGAGGTTTTAATATATTGTATCGGAGTTTTCATTTACCTCTAAGAAGTTTTTGTATCTCTTCCTTGATGTCTTCTGTTATCCATGCATCATTTAATAGCATATTATTTAGTGTCCAGGTGTTGGAGTTGTTTTTATTTTTTAATGTCATTGATTTCTAATTTTATTCCATTATTGTCACATAGGATGCAGGGTAGTATCTTTGTTTTTTTGTATTTGCTAAGACTTGCTTTGTGACATAACATATGATCTGTTTTGGAGAAGGATCCATGTGTTGCTGAGAACAAAGTTTATTTGCTTGTTGATGGATGGAACACTCTGTATATGTCTGTTAAGTCTAAACTATTGATTGTTTTATTGAGTTCTATGGTTTCTTTGTTTAGTTTTTGTTTGGAAGATCTATCCAGTGGTGAGAGAGCTGTGTTGATGTGGCTGCATCACTATAGCATTCATCTTGAATTCTTGGAGATTATTTTTCTGGTGTTTCTTAGGACTGCAACAGGAAACTTTGATATTTCAAAGAGTGTTAACATTAAGTCATTGACATGAAAGGAAGTAAGGTCTGTCTTTTCTGTCATGACATGACAGATCAAGTAGAGACAAAATGTAAGATAAGCACGGATTAAGAACGAGATGTTTATTCTACCTATTAGTCAAGTATTTAACCTCTTGTGATAATGATGTTCTCCGGTAAAACTGACATAAGTAATTAAGTCCTCCTGTCTCTCAGAGTTGCTGTGTTTCATTTTAAAGTGCTGTTTGCCTGTTCTTCTACTAGAGACAGTCCTGTGTGATTTTGTTTTTCTTTTTTGTGGTGCTGGGGATTGAACCCAGAGCCTTGTGTATGCAAGGCAAGCACTTTACCAACTGAGCTATATACCCAGTCCCCTGTGTGATATTTGAACATGTTGTCCTCCCTGAAACATAGAGGCAAGAGATTGCTGTGGGAAAAAAATTTTTTTTCACTTTTTTGCAATAAAGTTCTCCAGCAACACCTTCATGAAAGGAATCTTGTTATAAAAACATAACTTAAGTTTTGACTCAAAAAGCATATATGATAATATATAAACTATCATAAAATTCTCCACATTTGCTTTGGAACAGCATTAAATACAAAGCAATTTCCCAACATTCTGCTTATTTACCCTGTCCCAGGCACTGTGATAAAAATAATGCATGTGTGACTTTGCTTAACCTTCACAAATATCCCCTACAGTAAGTCACATTAGTGAAAAGAAAGTGAGGCCTGACAAGGTTAAAGGACTTGTTCATAGTCTCACAGTAATAAATAGTAGATAGATTGAAAGCCAGATCAATTTGATTCCAAAACCAGCCCAGATCCTAGGGAGTCCTAAGGAATACACACACACACACAAAAAACCATGTGTTGTGCTTGGCAAGCTGGCTTTCTAATTTCAGCTTTTTGGTTACAGTGAATAACGCTGCTATGAACATTCGTGAACAAAATTTTGTGTGGGCATAATTTTGATTCTCTTGAGTACAAACCTAGGCATAGAATTGCTGCACACCTGGTAACTGTGTTAAACTTCTTAAGGAACTGCCGAATTGCTTTCTTAAGCAGCTGCAATATTGCTGGTGGCAATGTATGATAGTTCAGATTTTTACCCATCCTTGAAAACAACTTTTTATTGTCCAGATTTTGGATTATAGCTATCATAGTGGGTGTGCTGTGCTATCTCATGGTTTTGACTTGCAGTTCCCAATGAATAATGTTAAGCATCTTTTCATGTGTTTTTTGGACCTTGTGCATCTTTTCTTTTTCTTGAAAATGTCTTATTATTTCCATTTCCTATTTAACTTAATAGGTTATATTCTTATGGTTGGAAGGGTTATTAAGTATTCTGGATATAAGTCCTTATCAGCTGTATGATTTATTAATATTTTCTCCTATTCCATGGGTTTTCTTTTCACTTTCTCAACGATGGCCTTTGAAATACAAACATTTTAAACTTTTTAAAAGGGGTTACCGAGGATTGAACTCAGGGGCACTTAACCACTGAGGCACTTTTCTGTATTTTATTTGGAAACAGAGTCTCACTGAGTTTCTTAGGACCTCGCTAAATTACTCAGGATGGCTTTGAACTCGCGATCCTCCTGCCTCAGGCTCCCGAGCTGCTGGGATTACAGGCATTCACCACCACACTGGCTCATTTTAAACTTTTAACATAGTCATTTATCTAATTTTTCATTGGTTAGTTGTGCTTTTGGTGTCATATTCAAGAAACCACTGTTGAACTTAAGGTCATGAAGATTTATAAATATATTTTCTCCTAAGTGTTTTATAGTTTTAATTTAAAACTTGGATTTATATTTACATTCTGGGAGCAAATTTTTGCCACATGCACATCAGATAGAGCACTGATCTCCAGGATATATAAAGAACTCAAAAAACTTAACACCAAAAAAACAAACAACCCAATCAATAAATGGGCTAAGGAGCTGAATAGAAACCTCTCAGAAAAAGATATACAATCAATAAACAAATATATGAAGAAATGTTCAACATCTCTAGTCATTAGAGAAATGCAATTCAAAACTACTCTCAGATTTCATCTTACCCCAGTCAGAATGGCAGCTATCCAAAATACCAGCAACAGTAAGTGCTGGTGAGGATGTGGTGAAAAAGGTACAAACATTGCTGGTGGGACTGCAAACTGGTGCAACCAATCTGGAAAGCAGTATGGAGATTCCTTACAAACTTGGAATGGAACCACCATTTGATCCAGCTATTCCACTTCTTGGCCTATACCCTAAAGATTTAAAAACAGCATACTACAGTGACACAGCCACTTCAATGTTTATAGCAGCACAA